>CM047908.1:1176779-1274875 GCA_026229545.1 Pistacia atlantica
ACAATCACTTCATAAACATGCATTCTTTACTTAAAAGTTTTTACGACAATGCCCTTTCTGTTGGAGTTGTGGACTACTTTAGTATTAATGGGTTACACATATGCGTTCGGGGGTCCTGTTGTCGGTCAGCAAGCGGGGGTCGTGCCTCTGGGCCCGTAGACGATTTGGGCATTTTCCATGTATAACCGTTGTAGGATTTTTTTAAGTTATTAATTCCTTATTGAGTTGGGTTTAGTAATAAAAATCCTTATGAAATTAGATTTTGTTACTTAAACTTAGTATATAAACATATTTTTCTTTTGTTATCAGTGTGATACCAAATTATATGACAATTCATTCATTGTAAAGGAGAGAGGAGAGGAAGTATTGTAATAATATTGACTCGGTTAGACGTAACCCATATTGGATGAACCAAGGTAAATTGTGCGTGTTATTTTCTTTATGTTTATTATTTGTGATTTGCCTTATTGTTGTTTTATTCTCACTACTGTCTCTTTTTCGTTTACCTTCGATATTTTTGTTCTACTACAAGTTTCTCGCTCGCCCGTAAAGAAAAATATATTTTTGATAAAAGTTCCAAGAGTTTGTCATAAAGGTGTTTGGCCACCAAGTGATGCATGAGCATAAAACCAAGTCCACCACTTAAAATGATTTCGTATACAGTTTTATTCTTGTATGCAAATGCCGCCAATGAACCCTCCACTGCTCTGGTTGTTTTGATTGTTTTATTCCTCCTCAAATATACAAACACAACAAGGCGTAAGAGTGTTGGAATAAGGAATGTATTAAATAAATTGAATAAAATGAAATGTGGTGGTATAAGTTAAGAATTTGAAAGATGAAAAGTTAGTGGATTAATGCAGGAGGTTTTAAAGTAAATTTTGTCGTTGTATCTTATAAAACAAACGTTGCTCAAATCCTTGTGCATTCGAATGAAGAAAGTGAATCTGTTTTAGAGAAATTGTGTGTTACACAAGTCTTGATATTCATTCTAAGGTTGTATTCTTTACCGGATATCTTTCTATTATTCTGAAGGATCTCTTATACGTGATCACATTGTTAATATTGTTAATTTTATTCTATTATCATTTTATTTTATTAATATTTAGTTATATTGTTTTTATATTTGATATATTTCTTATTTGCGTTACTAATATAATAATTGATTATTTTTACTAAAAAAGAGAAGTACAAGTGCCACAGAGCCCTCGACAACTCCAATAACTATTTCCTTCAACTTTTGGGACTTGAAAACTCCGAAGCTGCAAGCTTGATATAAAGAGTTTTTCCATCTGGGGCACCTAGCTTTATACCCAGCAGAGTTCTAAACCAAATGGAACACTGATTGTCTTCATAGGCAAAAGCAGTGCAAGAACAATTATTCAAGTAGGTTGTTTCACATTCAGTGCCACTTCCCACTGACACAGACTGTGGATTTTCGGGAATTGCCATGTTCGAATTTGGTAAAAAATTATCCTTCACTTGGTAGAATAGTTGAAATCATAGATATAATTTCCTCTCATTTCAGGAACACCGTCGAACAACTTTGGATTCTCGTTCCAAGGTCCACTAGACCAGTATCTGTGAGATTGAGACCCATTCCACAAAATAAAATAAGAATTTGATCCATTTGTGTCTAGTTTAAGGGAGAATAATCCCGGTGCAGGATCTTCTATATTCTTCCACGAGATGAGACGTTGGCTTTAGCTTACATTGGTCCGCTTGTCCAGTCTCATCCTCGTACCAGGGATCCATGTATGAGCTGGATGATCAAAACTTTCCCATAATGATGTTGATGAGTTACCATACCACATGCCTAAATAGTAGTTTGAAGGCTTACCTGGCTTGAAGAAGTCTAATACAAGTCTCCACCGGCAGAGACAATAGTTTCAATCACCGGAGAGAGTTTGGTTTGCAGAGATGGTATCAGCGCCAAAGAGACAAAAGTTTTTAGAGAGAAGCACATGAAAAGAGGAGAAAGCGCAAACCATGAATTGTTCATGGTATGTATGCATGGCTGCAACAAATTTTAAGTAGAAAAATCAAATCAAAGTTATTACTTGGAGTCTTCGACTGAAGTCTGAAAGTTCAGCTATATTAAAAATCGTTGTGCTGAATTTATACGTTGTGACTCCCTACCACAAATACAAATTGGTCATGTTTCGCCGTGTACAAGAGGCTGGTTAAGGGAGACTTCATGGTTATGGTCGGACTGAAGAAGGTTGTATAATTTCAGATATATAATATTTACATACATGTAACTATACATACAACTTGTTAGCATAGACAAAGTTGGCACATACATCAAAGGAGAAAAATGAATGACGCAACGAGTTAGTATAACAAGGATAACATTCGACTATACTTTTAAAATTGATAAACTAATCTCAATTACATAAACTTAGATTATAAAGTTCGAGGTAAAATCTAAATAATTATTCCATAATATCCAAAAATGAATAATAATTTTATATAAGGTGACAACCAACCTTAACAAGACTCCTAATATAGAAGGAAATAAATCCAAATTATTAAAAAAAAAATCTAAAATAAAATAGGAAATACACACAGAAAACTTAAACGGTCCTGAAACACAGCAAAACACTGGATTTTGGGCCCAAAAACATCTCTCAATTTGGTAGACTTGGTTGCCACGTCATGGGGCTCAAAACAAGCTTTCTGTTGATATATTATAGACCCCGTAACTCCTCCTCTTAGATCAAAAGTTATGACCGTTTAAAGTTGACTTGCTCCTGTTTGAGCTTCTGGCGCTCGCCCCTATCTAGGAGACTAGGAATTCATTGGCTAGATGTTCTATGTCAAAAAAACCTATCCTCAAATCAGAAAGTAAATGGATTGTCTTCATAAACATTTAGGAATTTGTGGATGATGTGTTGCTCTTAGTTTGAGATGAAGCAGCTCAATTATTAGTCCGTCGCTGTGAACTTCGGCTGGAAGATGGTTCGGTGAAGAAAATTATCTGTTCCGGATTATCCACAAATACTTGGAGAGTTATTGGAATTGGAGAACGGCTCACATTCAAGACCCCCTCAAGTATCTGAACTACTTGACCCATTGTTGGCCTGTGAGTTTCATCATCTTGGATGCACCATACAGCCACTTTACAAATTCTTGAAAGCTCCTCCACATCAGCATTCTCCTTCAGCCTTGGATCTAATAGGCTGAGGACATCACCCCCTTCCGCAATTACGCTTGCAGCCCAAATTGGGAAGAATTTCATTTGTCCATTTCCTGAATGCTCTGAGTTTCTGTTTCCTGATATAATTTCAAAAAGCATCATCCCATAACTATAAACATCTGCTTTGGCTGTTATGGCCACTCCTGAAATCCATTCTGGAGCAAGATAACCTCTTGTTCCTCTCATAGTTGTTAGGACTCGGCTGAATTCTCTTCCCATCAACTTTGCCAGCCCAAAATCTGCCACTTTTGGACAAAATTCAGCATCTAATAGAATGTTCTCGGGCTTTATGTCACAGTGAATGATGTGATCTCTGCATTTTTCATGGAGATAAGTTAAGCCTCTGGCTATCCCCAGTGCAATTTCATATCTTCTTTTCCAATCCAGAACCTCTGAAGTCTTTTCAGGGAAGAGAGTGGAATTCAAAGAACCATTTGGCATGAAATCATAGACCAACAGCCTTTTAGTACCTTCAGAACAGAATCCAATAAGCCGAACTAGATTGACATGTTGGATATTACCTATTGTGCTGACTTCTGTTCGGAATTGCTTCTCTCCTTGGCTCAAACTTTCAAGCTTCTTCACTGCTATGACACTTGAATTGGGTAAAACCCCTTTGAAAACAGAACCAAAACCTCCCCCACCCAATTTTTCCGAGAAATTCTGTGTCGCATTTTGCAAATCTTTGTATGCAAATGCCATTAATGAACCCTCAACTGCGTTGGTTGTTTTGATTGTTTTCTTTCTCCTTCTTAAATATAGAAGCGCAACAAGGCCTAAGACAACTACAAGTGCCACTGAGCCCACAACATCACCAGTAACTCTTCCCCTTTGGGGACTTGAAAACTCCGAAGCAGCAAGCTTGATATAAAGAGTTACTTCTTCTGAGACGCCTTGTTGCACACCCAACAGATTTCCTTCTGAGACGCCTTGCTGCACACCCAACAGATTTCCAAACCAAATTAAACACCAATTATCTACATAGGCATAAGCAGTGCAAGAGCAATTATTCAAGCAGGTTGTTTCACACTCGTCTACACTTCGTACTGCCACAGCTTGTGGATTTTCGGGCAATGCCATGTTCGAATTTGTTAAAAATTTATCCCTCTTTCCATTGGCTACACTATTATTTTGACACTGCAGTTGGGTCTTCCTCTCACAACCACCAGAATAATCCCCGATGTTCCAATCATGCTTTGATTTAGGCTGAAAACCTTGCAAACAATCACAGAACTTCTGAGTTTGCTCAGAGCAGCGCCCAAATGCACCACAATTCGCGTAGACTCCGCATTGTTCTCTGGGTTGGGCCCAAAACTGAAACCAAGATTTTGTACTGTCTAACCAATTCGTTTGCTTAATCTGCCCTGAAATATCGATAAAACATCGAGAAATAATGGTGCTGGTATTTTTCGTTGAATATGTAAAATAGCTTTCTGTTTCATTGGAAAAATAGCTATAATCGAAGATATAATTTTGTGTCATTTCAGGAACCCACTCGAACAATTTTTTATTCTCGTCCCAAGGTCCACTGAACCAGTACAGTTGAGAATTATTCCACATAATAATAAAAGAATTGGATCCAACTGGGTCTAGCTCAAGAGAGAAGAGACCCGGTGCAGGATCTTCTGCATTCTTCCATGAAATGAGGCGTTTGCTTACTTTGGTTCGCTTGTCAAGTCTCATCTTCATTCCAGGGATCAATGTATGGGTTGGATGATCAAAACTTTCCCATAATGATGTTGATGAATTACCAGACAACTCTCTCAAAACAAGATTTCCTTCATCCAGAAGAATTGCTTCGAGAGAACTTGTGGTGGTAGAGGTGATACTTGTGGACCAAACTGGCACTTTGGACTCGTCAAAAAGGACTAAATTACCGTCTGAGATTCTTAAAACTGAGGAATATTTATCAAAAACCGGTTTCTCTCTATTTGCCACCCAAACGACAGTTTGTACAGATATTTTATCGTACCAAATGCCAATATAGTAGTTTGAAGATTTACCTGGCTTGAAGAAGCCTAATTTAAAGACCCCACCAGCAGAAAGAATGGTTTGATCACCGGAGAGAGATAGGTTTGCAGAGATGGTGTTAGCTCCAGAAGAGACATGAAATTTGAGGGAGAAGCATATGAAAAGAAACGAAATCATCAACCACGGTCTGTACTTGGTATCCATGGCTGCAACAAATTCTGTGCGGTAAAAAATAGAGATTCAAATAAAAGAAACTATCTATTATGTTTGCATGCATGTGAAATTAGACAGAACAGGGAAGAAGAGCATGTGAAATTATATGAGATTTCAGTTTTTGCAACTAGAGATCCCAGAAACATTTGCCCTTCCTCTTGCCCACTCCATAAAAGAAAAGTCAAAGGAAAGACTTTGATATTGACTATCCATAACTCCAAACTTTCACAATTTCTTACATTTCAAAACTTTAATAGCCATTTTAATGACATTTAGTTCATATCCGGGTACTATAGGCTCTTTTTCTGGTCTTGTCTGGGGCCTGCTTTTTTGTTTTGTTGTGTCTGTCTTGACCTTGGTTTGATGATTTGTGGCTGCTTTTTGTTGAGTTATCTTTATGGCTTATGCTACTTGGTTGATGGTCCTGGCTTTTGTTCTTCTGACTTCCTAGTGGTGATTTCTCCTGATTCAAGTGTCCTGTTGGCGAGTCACAGCTGCTGTGTTGGGAGGCCGCTGCTGCTGCAATTTTTCTACACTTTTTGCCATTTCTCTTTTTGTATAGTCACCCCACCCCAAGATGTTCTTGGCTGTTTTTGGGGTGTGGGTGGGTGTGTAAAGGATTGTACATCCGAGGCTGTTTTTGCTCTTTTTGTTTTGTGCCGTCGGTTGATTTTGTTTAGGGACGTGTCGCTTCGTGTACTCGCTGTTTAGGTGTGTCTTTTTGTTCTTTATAAAATTACTGGTTACCCAAAAAATTGAAGAAAATGGGAATAAATTGATTCAAAACAAATGTATATGCATCCTATAAGTATATACAATTTGTGATTGATTGATCGAATTTACATATAATCGCTATAATTAATTATTTCTCTTTGGAGTGAATTAGGGAAGGAAATGATTGTAGGAACAATAAAAATAATGAATATTGAATAACAAGGTTAGAAATTAGAATGGCCCAATCACAGATGGCAGGTGGATGATGAATGGAATATGCTTGAATTTTCATTCGGTTATGTTCATTCGTGTTCAATCATAAATTAGTGGGGGACAGGACAGGACAGCTTCCTTCATGAACCTTCCTGCTTGTGCTCATATAGCGCCACCACCAACACAAAACAACTTATATTCTCTTTAAAGGTTTTGGCCTCCGGTTGATGCCATAGATATACCCACCCAGATACTTCAGCGCCCACAATCACTTCATCATAAACATGCATTCTCTTCTTAAAGTTTTTATTACAATTCCCCTTCGACATTCTTGTTCTATTCCAAGTTTCTCGCTTGTAAGACATCGATGTACAACAAAAACATAACTCGTAGACAGTTTTATTCTTTTTCTCTACAAAAAGTACATTTCATAGAAACTACAAGGGAGAGCATAATAGTACAAAGACCAATTATTTGAAGTGTCATATTGAGAACTATGCGAACTATATAATTCACATCTAAATAATGAAGACGACATCATGTCATGAGATTGCACATACATGTGATACAAACAAAGCTCATTCATCAGCGATCTCTAGGCTCGAGCGCAACAATTTCCCTGACAACCTGAGTTTTGTCAGCCTCAAACTGTTCATCCTCTGCAACAGAACATACATAAAATGTGAACACAATCCGAAGCATATATGATGCTTAGTGTTGACAGAAACTCGTTACTTTTCTACCTTTATCAGTTTTGAGATCAGCAAACAAGCGGAGAAGCTTGCTTCTATTTGCGACAAGTATGCTTACAATATCTGGAGGTTTATTTTGATTAGCAGCGAACAACTGTAAAATGCACACAGTTACACAAATGAGCATATGGTACCTAAAAACATCTTCTGAATTGTGAATTCACAATCTACACCTACAGTCTCACCAAAACACAATACCTTGAAAACATGAAATGCTTCTATCTGAATACTCTTGCTAGACTCCTGCAAAAGAGAACCATTTAACACATCAAAGTTTAATTCATTATAAAAAATTTCATAGTCAGGTTATTTTTCATCCAAGGCTAGCAGATATTTTCCACATGCAATCTGGGAACCGTGTCTTACTCTCAGAAGATTCATAAGTATCCTCAAGTTGTCCCTTGAGCTCACATATTTTGTCATCACAACGGAATTAGAGCGATCCAGTAATATATCCACCAACAGCTGTAAGAAATAAAGACATTCAGTAGACAGTATAACTCTCAAAACCACCGACCAGAAGTTCCACAACTGCTAATATCTTCTCCTGAAACTCAAAGCTTCCCTTAAATCTTCTGGAAATCTTTATATACGGCTAAATATCCATGATACCATCCATAGTATGAGACAAGAACTACTCTACTCTCTCTAAAATTAATTTTGGCATGAGCAAGGCATTGGCATAGTTTAAATACATTTTATTATTCATAACTAAGCACAGAAACACTGATTGCTCCAGCTACTAAATCGATATCCAACATGAAAACACCAAAAGCAAGTTTTCATGCCAGATGCCACAAGTTCCAGAAACAATAAGGAATTCCAAACATTCAGAGATCTGCAAATATAAATCATTTAAGGCTTCTTTATCATACGTGGAAGATCTCATAAATTAGTCATACCTTGATAGCTTGTCGTCTTGTGATGTAATTGGAAGATTCCAACAGTTTTGAGTTATAATCCGCAAAAAACTGAAACCAGCAAAGAATTTGGACATGTTAAATTCTGCTGAAACCAAGAAGAGCAGAATTTTAAAAGCCTAAGGTTGAACTTTTAGACTATAAAGAACCATGAAAAATATTAATTAAAAACATGATCATGAATTCAAATTCTGATATTATTAACATAACAAAAATTCAATGCAGACTAATTCACATGCAAACAAGAGGTATGGAAATGAAATTGGAAAGGGAACAGAAATAATCTTCTACTGGAGTTATACAAGGCATTTCCCAATTTATATTCCTGTTCTCCTCACTGAGTTACCTTATCTACTTTTGGTATTCTTGCAAAGTACACCACAAGATGCAAAGCATGCTTTTCCTCTGGTGCCCATGTGGGCATAGACATACACAGACATGTATGCATAGAAGATTCATTTAGAATCTCATGGAAGCAACACTTACCCAGTCATAATTCTTAGAAAGAAATTCGGCCACAGTAGATTTATGCCTTACCAGCAATTCCTGAAACGAAGGATATTAATATCATCATATCTAAGTATTGCAACTGCAAGTGTATTACTAGGAAATATAATGGCTGCAAATTTGCATAGTCTGACTACGGCAATATCCTAGTTAATGAAGTTTGCTAAATTATTCAACCTTAAAAGTTGCAGCAGCATCTGCAGCAATATCGAAATTTGGAAGCTGTATATAGTCAAAGAACTTCTTCATGTGCTGTGATTCCAACACATACCTGTAAATCAAACCAAAGATACTAAAGCACTCAGGAAACCTATTTATCAAAAATAATAATAATAAATAAATAAAGCAATTTGAAGATCTAGATCAAAACACCTATATGATTATCCTGCAACAACAATAAGGGAGCATATGCGTCATTCAGAAAAACCTCAACAAGTGCAATCAGTCATTAGCTTGAATTTGATATACATGTGGTACACAGATTTTATCTTAAGAAACCAACTTCAATTAGGATAAACAATTATATCCTTACCAAAACTTTAAAACAGAGTATCGTGCTAAGGGATTCTAACAGATTAGCATCAGGCATTGAAGGAAAATTAGGCTGCAATGTGCCTTTTACTCTTCCGACATTTCAGTTTGCACATATTTCTCAGCATATGATGTTAAATTTCACTTGACAATAGAAGATGACGATTTACATTAACTGCCAGGTGAACAAATGAAATAGTGCAATCCGGTTCACTTTGCTAACCTTGCGATAGTCTGATGACGAATGCACTCCCGCAGCATAGCACCGTAATGTAAAGCCATATCTGTGTTCTCATAACTAGAGAAACAGCTTCCAACAATTAGAAAACACTATAAACAATGAAATTGACATATATGACTTTGCTGAAATATCTTCCTTTGTCAGCTTACCCTGATATCAAAATGTCCAAAAGATCCATATTTGCTTCCAAGTAATCAGATGCAATCAACTTTGATTGCACTTGTTGCCTTTGTAAATTAGCAATAATCTGAGTGGCATCTTTTCGGGCCTGCAAAATGTGATCCCTGTCATTATAAATGAGATAGGAAAATTTTGCGATATATTTACAAGTCTTGCTGCTTTGAATTTTACACTTTAACTTGAGCAATGAAATTTTTAGCAAGTCATAGAAGATGCAAACGTATTAACAAATGAATGAATTAACTACACACACCAAATTAAAGAAAAAAGAGCAAGGAAATTGGAGAGTTGGTTCAACTTTGCTATATAATGGTTACCTCTAAGTTCAATTTTGGGAGACATGTGATCAAAAGCCGCATTGTGTTTTGCCTGAAGAACTCCTGAGTCAATTGTGCACAAGCCTCTGAAACTGGCTCAGATTCACTATTGCCATAAAGTATCTGTTTCATCTCTCTTATGTTTTTACATAACTCTGCCATCTGCATAAAACAAAATGCAATATAGAAAAGGTTATTACTTTCACACTCCAGACTTGCAATGATGGAGATCTTTCTCAAATAAATAAACTGAAACATAAACCTAATTCAAAAGCATATTTTGAATCAAGAAAAACAGGTAGGAGCAATTCACATCAAGAGGAAAACTCTTAAACACTACACAATGACTTTTCACAGAATGGACAGTTTGGAAAACCACTTATAGAGCAATTGCGAAGCTAGCCAAATAGCGAATATAAAATTCTCATTTTCCAGCAATTTATCAGAGAGATATCTCGTAATCTTAAATGAAACCAGAAGGCAATTAAAAATCTGAAATCCAATGCAGATTAACAAAAACACAAAACTTAAAAAGGGGTAAACTGAAAAAAACTTTCCAAGGTACACAAAGAAATGTAGAGATACTACAACCCAAAGCCATTACATTCAATTAGGGTCAAATTCTATACCATTTTGTTGCTCAATCCATAGTGACATTAAATATCATAATTAAGGAAAAAGATCCAAACTTTAACCAAAACCCAGCTTTTTCCAGCCACCCAAAAGCACAACACCGCAGATTAAACTTTGAAAACACTCATCCTCAGCTAATTCAACTTATTAAAAAGGAAAAAAACAAAATTAATACAATCCAATTGAAATCAAAACAAATTAACAAAAAAAAAAAAAAAACCAAACCTTCTCTTCGCGCTTGGATTCACGAATATCAGAACCGCTGCTAGCGTAAATAAGAAGATCGCGAGTTTGTCTGACGACGTCGACGGGGGTACGTGGCTTAGATTTGAAAAGGCCTTTCATTTCTTTGTTAATTTTTGTAGTTCTAAGTTTTCGTTTAGATTCGGGGTAAATGGAAGTAGAAGAAGAAGTCGGAGGTGCTGGCGGTGGAAGTCGTGCTGGTGGTGGTGGTAGGGCTGGGTTCGAGAGCCTCTGAATCAGCTCGGCTGAAGAGGCTCTGCGTGCCGCAGCTGTGGGCTTCGACACACAGATGCCTATGCTTTCCGTAGGAACCACCGAACCGTGTTGGAGGGATATTTTATAGGTAAATTGGATTTGATTGAGTGTTATTACAAAAGAACGGTGAAGAAGATGATGACGATGAAGGAGAAGAGAGGTGGTCTGGATTAGATTAATTTTAGGAGATGTGTCGTGGAGAGTCAAAACGGCTTTGCCTTTGGGCTTTACGTTCCCTGCTGCTTTCTACTTGGTAGTTACTCTGTGGACCATCCCTTTTATATTTTTATATATATTGAACAAAAAATTTAACTTATTAATTATTAAAAAATTATAATTATATATTTTGTAATTTTATTTTTCTGCGAGATATATATCGAAATAAGTTAATCTTTTGTTTTTGTAATATTCTTAACATGTGCCCTGAATCCACGTGTTAAAGCCAATGTTGTAAGACTCGAGGTCGATTTCAAGGCCGGATGGTCTGACCAGCAGGTTGGACCAGTGACCTCAACATGGCATAACAAAATTTTAAAATTCTAATAAACTTTTAAAATAATCTCATCTAAATCTAAAATCTAAATAATAATATAATATAAATAAAATAAATTAAAGAACCGAAGACTGAAATTGAAGAATAGAATTTAGGGATTTTAATTTTAGGAAGTAGGATTGCGGTTTAGCCACCGATTCTCTGACTCTGCGATTAAACTGGTGATTCGATATTGTTTCGTCGATTCAACTCTTGATCAATCTGGTTCAACTGTTGTAATCAGGTTCAAGATGTATCAGAACAAATAAGAGTCCAATCAAATCGGTTGACCGACCAGTTCGCTTGGGATTTTAGAACAATGGTTAAAATAACACTTTTTCTATAAATGTATATTTCATTTTCTATTTTTAGAAAATAATTTTGAAAACTTTTTATATTCATTTAAAAAAGAAAGCATTAAATACAATTTTAAATTAGACTTTATTTTATTTCTATAGATTCTTGTATATATATATATATATATATATATATATATATATATATATATATATATATATATATATATATAAGGAAAAGTTTATCTTAAAAGAGGATACTAAATTCATCAAACTATTAAAATAAACAAACAAGAAGTTTGACATTCTCGAAAAATCTATCTATTACAGAGTGTTTGTGCTCGACACACGCTAAACAACTTGTCTTAATTAAAAGCTAGACAATGCTATATTTTAACCTTTGACATTAATAGTAAACATAACCCATAAATTATTTTAGTTTTTATAGGATCAATTTGTCCTTCATATTTTCTGTTTTTTTTTTTAATTATTATTGATAATGAATATTACGTTAGACCTTTTTCCTTTGTAGCCGAATGACAAACCTTTAGCTATTGACGTTATCTATATTTAAGAAGTATTGTCTGAGTCGCAGGAGAGACAATTATCGGGTTTACCAAGAGACAAAAAAAAAATATATTATGTAAGGTTTATTGGAAGATAGAAAGAGATAGGCGTTGTGTATATATGTGGCGGCCAATTAGACAGCTAGCATTGATTTTGCAATCCACCCAATAGATAAAGAGGTTCCCTTTAATTTCCAACTTCACAATCACATGCCTTCCCTCCTTCAATTCTTTTACCAACTTTCAATCTTCTCTCATTCCTCTGCCGAATTCTCCATCTCAATATCAACTCACATTAATCATTAAATTGTTCATAATATGAGAAAAATAATCACAATAATCCTTTGTTTATCAAGGGCAATATTGTTCATAATATGATTTTTATTGTGTTGTAATATACTAACATGTTGTGACGCTGTATTTTCATGTTGAGAAACATTTTTATGAACCCATCCGTGGATAGTTTAGATGATTATAACGAATTGAAGATAATATGGATAGATGCAAGATCTTAAGTTCGGTTTCTCAGCTAAGCGTCCACTATTTAAGTAGAAAAGAGGGTTGTTGCGCTGCTCTGCTTCTTCATCAAAAGAGAACTAACAACACAACTTTGCTTCTTCGTAGTAATATATATTTGGAAAATAATAGAGTTACCGAAAAGTTTACACCGAATTTGTGCACCGAATGACGTGAAAAAATCATGACCGTTGATTAATATTAACTGATAATAAATCAACGGTTAGGATTGTCTCGTCATTCGTCACTACTAAATCTGCACACCCGTCGGTAACTGTAGCATTACTCTATATATTTTCACAGTAAAACATAATGTTAACTTCCTCTTATAGTAGAAATAGTGTTATATATAATGATTTAGGGAAGACCGTGTGGAATTTTAATAATTAAAACATGAAAAGAGAGGGGATAGTAGTTTTATTTGGAGTGTAAATTACTGTGATTCGTAAATTCAGGAAGTTAGCTATAACTTCCTTCTGTAGATGATTTCATAGTGTGTATATAAAGGAACCCAGTTCTTATTCTTCATTAATCTTAGAAGAATAGAGTTACAAAATTCATTTACTGTTCATTGTCTTCAACCTCCAGCTTAATTAACTTATAAACTTCCTACATTCCACACTGTGATTATTGGGTTTTACGTATGTAAGTTATTCGAACCCTAGACACAAAATGTACATTATGTTTGGTTTATTAAAAGATAGATAAAGAGGTAACCATACATGTGTATATATATATATATGGTGGCCAACCAGCTAAATAGCTTTAATTTTGCAGTCCACCCAACCCAAGAGATAAGAGCTTTCCTTTAGTTTCCAACTTCACAATCACATGCCTTCTCCAATCTCCACTCATTCAATATTGCTTTACCAACCCACTATGTTTTAGACTTTTAATTCATTAATCTTCTTTCATTCCTCCCAAAATTCCTCCATCTCAAAATCCTCTCATATCAATCACTAAATTGTTGATAATATGATAAAATAATCGAAATGATGCCAATCACGAGAATCCTTTATTTGGAATAGGCACTGAGGCTGCTGTCCCGGTGTTGTTGGCCTTTGTGACATTGAGGTGCTTCGAGATAACATCGGGTGCGTTTGGTTTCATATTATTATCCATATTCTCAATCATATTCCCCAAATATTGTTTGACACATTATTTAAGAAATATTACTGTATTTTTTTAATTATTTTTAGACCCTTTAAGTTTATTAATTTCATAAATATCCCTAGAAAAAAAGTTTAAAAATTAGCAAAAACACCCCCACCCACCCATACTTGCCAGATTCCGGCAACGGTGGTAGTCGAAATCTGTCACAATGGCTTACACCACGACCGTAACTGGTAGAAAATTCACCTGACCGCCGCCGCAAGACGGCCAACTATAAACTTTTGCGGTGTCGACGGCTACATCATCGTCAGAGACAAGTTACGACTACGTATCCAGTGCTGTGATGTAACACAATTTTCCTAATAGATTCCGGCGGTGGTGGCCGGAATTTGTCACTCGGGTGGTGGAGGTGTTTTTGTTATTTTACAAAATTTTTATATATTAAGGTGTTTAATTAAATTAGCAAACCTATGGGGTTTTTTAGAAAATTTTAAATTTTACCTTGTAATACTCCCTTATGCAACTACCCAATATTATTTCCAAAATCCTATCCAAAATAATAAACCAAACGCACCAGATTGTTTTTTATTTATTTTATGACAATAAATATTAAGCCAGTTTACACGTATATCGACTAATTCTTCGAAGTGAGATAACATGTTACAACAAGCATTTTCAACAAATTAACCCTGTTACGAGACAATGCTTGCGTCGAAAAGAAACATATTCTGGTGGTGCCTAGGATTTATCAAATTTCAAATAGAACTTTTATTATATTATAATTCTCCATATCATAACAATACTACGGATAACAGGCTTAAATCTCAGCTCTTAATTATCTATAACATGATTAAAAGAAACAAGGTGCGTGACTTGCTATGGATCCTCCCAAACAACGGCCTCATAATTGGTGGTGATGGAGCAATTTTCTGCAGCCAAGACAAGCTTGTAACTAGGGGTGTTCAAAAGAACCGGTTGGAACCGGAACCGATGGGTACCCTGGGTTTGGTTCTGGTTCCTACCCAGAACCAATCGTCAATGGGTAGGTTAGGTTCCAAATTTTGGAACCGTTCTTATGCAGGTTCGGTTCGGTTCCGGTTCCTATAGTTAGGAACCAGAACCAAGAACCAGGAACCGAGACTAATATAAAATAAAATTAAATATTATGGGGGTTAATAAAAACTTTTGTAGAAAAAGTAATGTGAATACATTTATATTTATATTTCATAACATTTAAAGTAAGTTGGTTTGACTTCTGAGAATCTACCTTTACAAAGTAATGGAGTTTGTCATTTTGAATTTATAATTTGTAATTTTATTTTTGTTAACAAGTGCCAGGTGGGGGGTATTTGTAAGTTTTTAAGGGTTTTTTTCCCTTTTAAAAAACTTTTGGGGGAGGGGGTCATGGTAATTTCTACGTACCGCAGGCAGGAACCGTTTGTACAAGTTTTAAGGGTTTTTTTCCCTTTTAAAAACTTTTGGGGGGTCATGGTAATTTTACAGGGTACCCAGAACCTGAACCGGAACCGTTGTTACAGGTTCTGGTTCTGGGTACCTAGGAACCGGAATCGTCGGTTCCGGTTCTGGTTCCAAATTTCAAGGAACCGTCGGTTCCGGCCTTCCGGTTCCTTCAAAAAGTGTAGGGTACCCGGAACCGAACACCCCTACTTGTAACTATACCCAGCCACCACCTGCTCTTCGCCGTTCAACACCTTTACAAACTTCAACTCACCCTTTGATTCTCTGTTGTACTCCTTCACTGCAAACTGCCCCACCTCTTGCAAGTAGGGTTCTTTGATGTTCGTTAATTATTGGGAAATAGCTGCCTGTCTGTGCTCGGACGACACAGTCTGTGGCCAAGAGGAGGAGGAGGAGGAGCATGGCAGAGATCAAAAGAGGATCAACACAACTTTGCTTCTTCATCGTAAGATATATGTTTTCACAGTAAAAATAAATAAATATTAACTTCTAAATTGCTTCTAATAACCAGGCATTCAAAGGGGCTTTTATAGTAGAAATATTGTCATATATGTTTTTAAAGAAGTAAATTTTGTATTCGTAAAAGAGAGTTTCGTATGGAATTCTAATCGTTTAAACATGAAAAGAGAGAGGATAGTTTTGTTTGGAGTGTAAATTACAGTGAGTCGTAAACTCAGTAACTTAGCTATAACTTCCTTCTGTAGAAGATTCCATAGTGTGTATATAAAGGAAATTAACCAGTTCTTATTCTTCATTAATGAAAATAGAGTTGCAGAATGCACTATTCATTGTCTTCAACCTCCAGCTTAGCTTAGCTTCCTGTTGTTCTTAATTATAGCTCATTTTTCATTATATTTCTCCGGGGATAAAGTTCACTACATGATGTTACTCTACACAGAAGTGTGATAGGAGCTCTTTAATATGCTACTGTATATTATCCCAGGCTAGAAATCTCATATGCAGAGAAATCAGTTTCTACAAGAACCAAATGGTTTTCATTGACAAGCTATAAACACATCACACATCGCTTAGATCGCTTAAAAGTGGCGTTTGGTTCAGAGAATGTTGGATTACTGGAATCTTATATTATCTTGAATATTACTGAGAATCTTTAGAAAAATGTGTTTAGTTAGTTGGTGGGTATGTTATCTTAATATGGTTGGATAAATTAGTGGGTATGTTATTTAAATTACTAAATTGTCCCTTTTTAAAATACTAATATAATATTATTTTTATTATTAATTTTTGAATAATTTCTTTTAACCCCCAATATTACAGATTTAGTTAAAACACCCGCTTATATAAAACTTTAATTTATGACGAAATCACCCCCACCCTCTGTCGTTGCCTGTTGTCGCCGCAAACCATTGCCGGAAGTCTCCGAAAGTCACCATGAGTAGCTCACCGTGACCATGAGGCTTCGATATGGTTGTTTTTGGCCATCAATATGGCCGAAAATAGCCATATCGAAGCCTTCTAGAGCCTTCCACCGAATCCCGATCTTTTCTAGGAACTGCGATGACTTTCCAGTGGTAGTATGTGATGGTTGGCCCACTGTCGGCGGTGGTGGTTGGGTGGCAGTGGTGGTCTGTAATTTGTTTTAAATATGAGGGCATTATTGTCTAAAAATTTAATTAAACAATGGTAAAATTGAAATGGTATATTAGTGTAAAATTATTTTAAAATAAGGGCATTATTATCCAAAAATTTTATTAATAAAGGATAGAATTGTAATAAAAATAAGATTATCTTAGTAATCTTACAATATCTAAGAAAATAGAGGTAATCAGATTACCTCCAATATTACTAACAGTAACAGCTATCGGTAATATAAGATTACCGAAATTTTATATTACTTGGCAACCAAACATGGTAATCAAGTAATATAAAATTACATAACCCTAGTAATCTTTCATTATCCCCAACTAAATGCGCAAAGGATATTTCATCTTAAAGTTCAACAAAAGAAGCAGATTTAAGATTATGCAGATGCACATTGGACATGTGAATTAACAGAATAGAAAGTCAATGATATTGGACATGAAAGATTTGAGATAGGCATGTGAGATGTGACCAAGTTGTGTATATTGGTGATAGCCAGCTAGCTTCAATTTTGCAGTCCATCCAAGAGATAAGAGCTTGCCTTTAATATCACATGCCTTGCCCACAGTATTTAGACTTTCGGTCTATTCTTTCGTTCCTCACCAACTATTAGATTTCCAATTATAAAAAACAGTACTCTGCAGCTAGACGTTTTAATCATAACATTAATGACTAAAATAATAAATCAATTTGGCTGCGGGCTAGCTGGATTGAACAATAAGTGGGCGATTAGAAATGAAAATGATGGATGGCCTCTTACGTATTGATCATGTTAAGTATTTGTCTCTTAGAACCTCAAATTTCAATTTCCAACTAGCATTGCTAGTGACACGTCCAACCCAAATTAAGAGGTCTATTTGCCAATCCATGATGAGAGGCTTAATTTAACCGACCTTGGATGACTACAAGGTTAATTGAGACTTTTAGATGTATTATTTAAGATATTTTAAGTTCGATTCTTCTCGATTGTTGATAAAGATGGCTACTAGATAGTTATCCGGTTATTAACTTCAGAACCCTAGGCCTGAACACCTCCAGTTAAAAAAAAAAAGGCTTAATTCAAAAAGTACCTAGATAATATACTAATAAATAGCAGAATTAGATTATGATTCTTATTCTGATATGATTAATCTTGATTATCCAATCTATTGGATTTGTATATGAAGTTGGACCGCTAGATTTACTTGTAAACTCTTATATAAAGTTAGCTAATATTAAGTTATTTTTGTTTCAAGCATTGTATTATTTTGAAAGCATTTTCTCTTCGTCTCTTTCTTTCAGTGTTCGTTAGATTTTCTTGAGTTATATGCGATTCTCTGAACCATCTCTAAATTTGTATGTTTGAGAGTGGATCGATATGCAGGATGAGAAAATTTGCAAAACCTATCCCATCTTCTGATATTCCTCTCAACAGTGTAGATGCAAGACCATCAATTGGCTACCATTATTGTTAAATTGAATTATTCCGAATATTAAAAATTGATAATCACGGGTGAATATCCACAATAGTCATAGTCTAAAATAATCACGGGACCAAGGATTGACTATAGTCGTTGGAAAAGTTTATTTCTCATTAAGTATTTATCACGCCAATAATCTTTAACTTATTTGTCAGGCTAGTCTTGTCCATATATATATATATATATATATATATATATATATATATATATAAGTTTTTACTTACAAAATTTTGATGACAATAAATGATTATATAAAAGTTTATTTTAAATTTAAAATCATCAAATATTTTTTATCACATAAATTTATAAGAGAAAATATATATAAAAAGTTTACAAATATAATATTATCCTATATATGATGAACGAATAATATTATGTTTATAATTAAATCACATAATTAAGAAAAAAATAAAAAAAATAAAATAGTTATTTTAAATAGATGTGGTAGACATAAATTTTGTATGTACCTGTCGTCATCATTAATATGCACATTGAACATAATCACATGATTAGACGAGTTTGACAACTCATATTACCAAGAGTGAGTAGTTACCATTTCTACCCAAAGTTTTCTGTATTACTTTACACCCCCTAAACTTTGAAAAAAAAACAAATTTTCACCCATAGTCAATCTCTGTCAATGGATTCTGGTACCTGACAGGGGTAAAAGTACGAGAAGACTATAATACCCTTTACTATTTTACTTTATAATTTTAGCAAAGCTATATAACATTTTCTCATCCAAACTTTATTAAATATATTTTTCACCCCTAGTTTAGTTTATATTATTTTTAGGATTAATAAATTTAAAAAATAAAGTAGGTTATTAAAATAAAATAATAAAAAAAATTTATAAAATTTGAAAAAAAATTAAAAATCTAAGAACAAAATAGTTGGCCGAAATCACACCTAGTGATTTCAACTAATTCCCACTTGGCCAGGTGCAAATAAGTTAGAATCCCACCCAGTCGGAATAGCTAGGTGCAATTCTGGCCAACTAATTTTTCCCAAATGTTCATAATATTTTATTTTTAGATTTTTCTTCTTTTTTACAATTTTTCAGTTTCCTTCTTTTAAAAAAAAATTATTTTTATATAATTTCATAAAATATATGCAATTTTAATGAAATTTTGTTTTGTTGTTTTATACAAATTTAATTGACATATATTATTATAATTTAAAAAAATATATATACAATTTTAAATTTTTTCAGAAACACACATATACTTTAAAAATGAAACCTGGATTGTAATTACAGGAGTTGAAAATAGGAGTTAAAAGGAATAATTTCTAAGTTGGAGAAAGTAATTTTATATGTCTACAATGTAGGGGTGTAAACAAAATTAACCCTATAATATATACTATAAGATCCGACAAAAACGCCTTTTACTGTTAAAACTAATGTTCAACGATGGTTGAGAATTATTTTTTTCAAAGTTTATGGGTGGCAAAGTAATTGTGATTCACTCTCACCAATAACGTGAAACTTTGTCCAGTCATAATATCAGTTAACCACCGCCGACCGTCCTTCTTCCTTCTTAATGACCAACCCCACTAATTCTGTGTTTAATACTTGTCGGTCTCACCATCTCTCTCACGTTCGCGAAAATTCCAGAAGCAATCTTATCAACAACAATAATAATAATAAAAAAATGAACAGATAAAAGAAAATGAAAGATCTTTATCTCTTTTAAATAATCTTTATTCTCATTAATAAAAACTTTGATTACAGGAACCGGTTTTTCTTTCTTACATTACATGCAGACATCAAAACGCATTAATTAACAGGCTTAAACGAAGTGAGGTTCTTGAAGTGCTCCCATGGCTTCTCCCACACGACGGCCTCGTAATTCTTCGCCGTAGTTCCATCTTTCGCTGCCAGTACAAGCCGGTAATTGGTTCCGGAAACCACCTGCTTCTCCCCCTTCACCACCTGCTGGAACTTCAACTGGGTCTTCGACTGACTGTTGTACTCGCTCACCGCGAACTGCCCGATCTCCACCACGTGCTGGTCTTTGGGGTCCTTTATGGGGCTCCACCCGCCCACCAGAGGGCCTTGACGGAGGGCGGCGGCCGCCATGAGAGGGAGGAGCAGTACGGAGAGGAGAAGATAAGGACAATATTGTTTCATATTGTAACCGTTGAGACTTATGACTTTTGAGTTGTGTTTGTGTTGTAACGTGTGTTGAGAATTTGGAGGCATTTTATAATTTATAGAGGAGGATTTGGGGTGATGACGTGTCGTGGGCTAGACGCGGCGGGATTTAATGCTGAGACACCGACATGGTGGGGCCCGGTGGGCTATGGTTTGTAACCGTTTGATTTGAAGATGGTTTTACGTTTTGTATGTTTTATAGCCGTTGGATTTGGAGAGCGGAGAAAATAAGGAATGGCTGGTTTACCTTTGAGCATTGCAAATATAATGTGACAAAGGTAGGTAAGGGAAAAACCTCAGGGGGAGGTTTATAGTTTCTAAAACCTGTGGGGAGTAGCTAAGATGTTATGAAACCTAGGGGAGGTCTCGGAGATTTATAAAGAATAAAAAAAATTAACTTATTAATGGAATAAATATTTAGATTTCCCCATGAATTTATTAGATTTCTTTACCTTATTGATGGTTTTACTATATTAACTTCCATATAAGTTAAGCAAGACACAAATCTGTTTCCATTCATAAAAAAAAAAACATTTATAATCTTGTTATACACTATTAATTAAAAACAAGGGTTTATAACAAAAATCCCCCTTAAATTTAAGTAAATTACAAAAAATTCTCTGAAAATCCCCTTGCCGTCAAGTTTTTGATGTTAAAATAAACTATAATGAGATAATTTCGTAAAGATTTATTAATTTATTATGCTATAAAGTCTAACAGTGAGGAGATCTATATTATTTCTGAAATATTAGGGGAGCTTTTATTATTTGGTTAAATTTTAGGGTAGAGAAACCCCTAACCCCTAAGAACATGAAGTCCCTCATATTTGTTGAAAATAAACTTAATTCCCATATTTCTTAAAAAATAGTTCTCCAGAAAATACTTACAAGTTTTTCTCAAAAACTTTTTTTTCCCACTGCCTTACATTGATTCAACAATATAATACTCATCCAAGTATTAATAATTGGTGCATATAGTTTAATCCCTTGTACATCCACTCACAACTCACACACTTTTGATTTTTGAGATGGGAATCATATTTTTCTCCCAATAAAGATTAACCCATAACTCAATCTTACAAACTTTCTCTCACAACCTCAACGTAATAACTCGTAATTGGGTAAGCGAGACTCATTGCGAGTTGACCAATTATTAACTTCACATCAGAGTTTGCGAGCCTGAGTTATAAGCATAATCCTTTTTATCCCGCTTTCTTTTTCTCTTACTCTTTGACCTCTCTCTTACACTCCATCACCGTTGGAACACTTTGACTGGCTAACCTAACCGTAGTAGGATGATTTTCGGACTGTAATTTATGTCCATCCTTCCGAGGATCTAGATGTGGTTAGTGTTTACTAAAGAATCAAACAAGACAGATGGTAGAAAATGTTTCCTCACTAAATCAGGAGGATCACATGTTGTTTTATTTATACATGATTTTGGATAAGCTCAATGCATGTGTAGAAAATATTTAAATTTCAGATAGTTTGTTAGTTCCCAGATTTACTCCCGTAAATGTTTATCTATATCTTCATGTTTGAATTGGTCTTGTGCTTTATCAGTTTGGTGAGATTCGGTTGTGCTATTACGCCCCCTCAATCGCAATGGGAGCTCGTGAACATTGAGATTGTCTCGGAGATGGCAGAACCGTGCAGTGGGGAGAGCTTTGGTAAATGAATCTGCAATTTGATCTGTGCTTGAGATGAACCACACTTGCAGTTGACGTTGGGCAACCTGGTCACGCACGAAGTGAATGTCCAATTCGATGTGCTTCGTGCGTGAGTGATAGAGAGGGTTGGCAGTTAGGTACGTGGCCCCTATATTGTCGCACCAAAGTGTAGGGGAATTTGGACTTGAGATGCCGAGTTCCGTTAGAAGAGAACGAAGCCACATAACTTCAGCAGTGGTATTGGCAACTACTCGATACTCTGCTTCGGTGCTTGAACGTGATACCGTTGGTTGTTTGCGTGAGCTCCAAGAGATTAGATTGGAACCAAGGTAGACACAGTAGCCACTTACAGATCTTCTGTCGTCAGGACAACCGGCCCAGTCGGCGTCGGAGAAGGCATGTATGTCTGTGGATGAGGTGCGGCGGATGAGAATGCCGCGGTGGATGGTATGTTGGAGATAGCGGAGAATCCGTTTGACTGCAGTCCAATGATCTGTTGTTGGACGCTGCATGAATTGGCACACTTTGCTAACGGCAAACGCAAGATCAGGTCTTGTAAATGAGAGATACTGGAGAGAGCCAACTGTACTGCGATAAAGAGTTGGATCACTGAAAGGATCACCTTTGAAGAGTGATAAGTTGGCTATTGTGGACATGGGGGAGTTCACCGGTTTGGCATGTAGCATATTGGTTTTCTTGAGCAGGTCAAAAATATACTTTTCTGTGAGAGAAAAAGTCCTCGGTTATCCCTGTAGGGCCTCAATACCCAAAAAATAGTGAAGGGGCCCAAGATCTTTTAGGGCAAAATCTTGCTGAAGATTTGTAATGATTGAGTCTAAAAAAGATTGCTGAGGCCCAGTTATGATGATGTCATCAACATATATGAGTAAAAAAATGACAGCCTGGTTGGACCTGAAAATAAATAAAGAAGTATCGGCTTTGGAAGCAGTAAAGCCCATTTCTATCAATTTATTGCTGAGTCTCAAGAACTAGGCCCGTGGTGCTTGTTTGAGCCCATACAGAGATTTTTGAAGGTGACAAACATACTCAGGACATGATGGATCAAAAAAGCCGGGAGGTTGGCTCATGTAAACAGTTTCCTGTAGATGTCCATGTAAAAATGCATTTTTGACATCCAATTGTCGAATGGGCCAATTTTGTGACACTGCAAAAGAGAGAACAGTTCTAATGGTTGTGGGTTTGACCACTGGACTGAAGGTATCATCATAATCAATACCTGGTAATTGATGAAAGCCTTTCGCAACGAGATGGGCTTTGTATCGTTCTATGGACCCATCAGCCCGTTTCTTGATGCGATAGACCCACTTACAGCCCACAAGATTTATGTTGGGCTTTGGAGGGACGAGGACCCAAGTGCCATTGTCAAGTAAAGCGTGAAATTCCTCATTCATGGCTTGTCTCCAATGTGGGCTTTTTGAGGCAGTAGAGAAGGAAGTGGGCTCAATTTCTTGGATCTCGGTGATTAAGGCCCGCGGAGTGGGAGTCATATCAGGGGGGAGACTTTTGGGTTTGTGTATATTATTTTTGGATCTTGTGGTCATAGGATGCAAATTTCAGTTTTCAGGATTGGGCTCGGGTTCGGAGTTTGGGCTTAAGTTAGGGTACAATGTAGTTGATGAGAGAGTCGGTAAGTCATTTGTCAAAGGGTGAGGCTGCGAAATAGAGAGGGATGAGGGTAGTGATGTGAGAGAGGTTTGTAAATCGATAGAGAGGGGAATCGTTTGTTGGAAAGGAAACCTGGTTTCATTGAAGATGACATGTCTGGAAATGAAGATTCGGCCCGATGATGGTTGGAGGCAACGATAGCCTCGATGGTGGGGGCTATATCCAAGGAAGACACAGAGATCGGAGTGGTAATCCATTTTGTGGGAGTTATATGGTCTTAGATAGGGCCAGCAAGCGCACCCGAAGTTACGGAGGAAGGTATAGTCTGGTGTTTGGTTGAAGAGAAGCTCAAGTGGAGTTTTGTGGTGAATGATTGGAGAAGGGAGGCGATTTATGAGATAGGTGGCAGTGATGAAGGCATCATCCCAGTATTGGTGGGGAATAGAGGCAGTGGCCATTAGGGTGAGACCAGTTTCGACGATGTGGCGATGACGGCGCTCGACAGACCCATTTTGTTTGTGAATGTGTGGGCAGGACAGACGATGAATGATGCCAGATTTGAGGAGATGTGGTTTTAGAGCTTGAAATTCACCTCCAAAGTCAGTTTGGACGCTTTTGATTTTGCAATCAAAGTAGCGTTCAATTTGAAGTTGGAAATTGATGAAGGTCTGTGCAACTTTTGATTTTGCATCAATAGGAAATAGCCATATGAATTTAGAAAAGTCATCAATGATGCTTAAATAATATTTATTGCCATGAACAGACTCGGTGGGTGAGGGACCCCATACATCCATAAAGATTAACTCAAAAGGAGTAGACGAAACATAATGTGATAAATGAAACGGTAATTTATGACTTTTCCCTAATTGACAAGCATGACAAACTGGAAAACTTTTATTTTTGGTGACTGCGAGATGGTGCTTTGAGAGGATTTCTTTCACTGTGCGTAAAGCAGGGTGTCCGAGGCGTGCATGCCATTGTGGAACCGAAACTCTTTTGCCAATGTAAGAAGCTGGACTGGTGGAGGGAGAGGTGAGAGTATGCAGAGGATAAAGGCCATTTTTACTCGGTCCTTTGAGAAGGATAGCTCCCGAGGATGGATCCTTGACAAAGAAAAAAGAGGGGTGAAATTCAAAATAAACGTTGTTATCTTTTGTGAATTGAGAAACTGACAATAAATTCTTTTTGATTTCAGGAGCATGTAAAATTTTGTTGAGAAAGAAAGATTTTGAAGCTGCATAAAGAATAGAAGAACCAGTGTGAAGAATTTTCAAACCTTGTCCATTGCCCACTTGAATTTGATCAGATCCAGTGTAGATATTGGTATTGAGGGAAAGATTGTCGAGGTTTGAGGAAATGTGATTGGTGGCACCAATGTCAGGGTACCAGTTTTGATCATATGTGGGTGCAGGAGGAGGGGTGGGAGGTATGTGTGATTGAGCTATGTGTGCTTGAGGATGGGGTGTGGAGGGAGCCTGAAGTGTTGGTTGAATCTGTACCAATAAGTGGTAGCTATATGGCCAATTTTGGAGCATATTTGACATGGAGGTTTGTTTGATTGTGACATTTGGTGAGGGGAATAATTCTGGAATCCACGCCCCCTGCCTCTAGATCGATTGCCATAGTGGGGAGCACCTTTATTTGAAGGGGAACCACGATGACCTCGACTAGAGTAGGAGGTAGCAATATTGGCTGAGGGAAAGGTCAATTCATTGGATGTTGTTTGTTGCTCAAGGCGGTTTTCATGAGTAAGTAGGCAGCCATATAGGTCATCAAGGGAGATGGAATCTAATCTGGTGGTAATTGCAGTAACAAGTGAGTCATATGAGAGGGGAGACCAGCAAGGAGATATGAGGTGATTTTTTAGGAGCTAAGGGGATGACTTATGGTAGAGAGAGTATCCGAAAGCTGCTTGACTTTGGTGAAGTAATCGGTGATTGTGAGGGAGGCCTTTTTAAGGGTTGAAAGTTGGAAACGAATGCTGAGGATTCGGGCAGAGGAAGTGGATGAGAATGTTTTCTCTAATGCAAGCGAGACATCTCTAGAAGTAGTAAGACCAATAATTTGGGTGAGAAGTGATTCGGTGAGGGAAGAGAGTATGGCACTTAGAATGATTTGGTCTTGTTGTGACCAGTGAATGTATGCGGGATTGGGGATATGTATGGAAGTGTTGGTAGAGGAAGGAACTGTGATGGGTGGGCTAATGGAAGTATTGGTAGAGGAAGGAATTGTGATGGGTGGGCAGGGAATGGAGCCATCTAGGTAACCAAACAGGTTTTGACGGAGATATGGGATTAATTGAGCTCGCCAAAGAAGATAGTTATCTTTGGTGAGTTTGATTGTAATGAAATGATGAAGTTGGGTGGGGAGAATGGAACTGGTAGCGGCAGAGGAAGAGGAATCGCTGGTAGAGGATTCATTGGAGGCCATGGATGAGAGACGTAAGTCTTTGTGGCTCTGATACCATAAAGAATCAAACAAGACAGATGGTAGAAAATGTTTCCTCACTAAATCAGGAGGATCACATGTTGTTTTATTTATACATGATTTTGGATAAGCTCAATCAGTTACAGCAGTAGAAAATATTTAAATTTATGAGATAGTTTGTTAGTTCCCAGATTTACTCCCGTAAATGTTTATCTATATCTTCATGTTTGAATTGGTCTTGAGCTTTATCAGTTTGGTGAGATTCGGTTGTGCTATTATTTACGAGCTGTATTCACCAAGAGATTTTTTTTTTTTTTTTTGTTTGGATGTGTACAAATCTCTCAAATTTCTGTCTCCACCAAAATATAAACTACCGAGTAACCTTACAACATCGATTATATATGCCTTTTCAAACCAAAGTGTCCATTATATATGCCTTTTCAAAGTTTGAAGAAGCCAAGCAAACTGAAAATTTTAAATATATCTAAACCAGCAAACCAACAACATCACACTACATGCATTCGCTCAGCTCAATAAATACCCATACACATAACAAGTTTTTCTCTCTATTTCCTACATTTTATATATAACAAGTTTTTCTCCCTATTTCCTACATTTTATAATTATCCCACCACAAAATGTAGGAAATAGAGAGAAAAGTGTCTTTCAAACTCACAATTTCTTTCGAACTTACCATCACTGAGTTCTCACTAATCGACCTTGATTCTTCCTCCAAATCATCGGTAGTAATTTGTCAGATTCGGGCAAGTTGTTCAGATTGTATCAGAAACTGACCTCAACATAATTTAGGGAAGGCAAATCCTGCTCTAAGCTCTTCAAGTCCAGTTGTAAATATGCCATGTACTTTAAACGTAGACCTTCAAGCTTCCATTTGGAGGTGCTGATACCCTCAGATTCACTTGTAGTACTCATCTGGAGCTGGATAGCGTCTACATGTTCAAGACGGAGATATAGCAAACTTGAAAGCTGCTTAGGATTGATCCATTTTGGTAGAGTTTCATGTCGGTAGCGCTTAAGATAAAGCTCCTTAAGACTTGGAGGAGGGGAAAGTCGATCGAGATTCTCAAAAACGCTCTTATCTTTGCAATCATCTGCATCAATAACTAGAACCTTAAGTTTCTCAAGCTTTGTCAAGACATTGCATTCATTTTCAGAGATTTCACTCTTCTCATTTATATTCATTCCTAGAACTCTTAATTGCTTTAGGCTCTGGAGCTCAAGAAGTCGGCGACTTTGTCTCATTGCTTTGATTCACTATCCTAAATCCAGAAAGTTCCTGCAGATTCACTAGCTTCTCTAGTCCAAACGGTAGGTATTGCAGACGACAACAAAATCCTACATCCAGGAGAATCAGCTTCTTCAAATTAGTAGTTGCTGGATCTAGTTTGGCTAAATTATTCGGTCAAAACCAAAGTTCGGAGATTGCGAAGCTTTCCTATTAAGTACGGTACTTCTTTTAGGTCTACAACTCCACTTAAGTTGAGATATGTTAGGCGTTTAAGTGAACAGATCCATTTAAAGAGATCTTCAAGTGGACTTCTTGTCTGTAGACGGGAGAAATCGAGCACCCGAAGCGACCTAAGCAACTTCAAAGTCCTATCAAAGGAAACATAATCCGAACTCGAATCAGGGGAAGCAGAGTGGCTTGAAATCAGTAACAATGCCCTCAACTTTGAACTATTTTTCAATGATTTTGGATCCATGTCACTGGTGAAACCCAACCATCTTGAATCCTCAGTCAATTGCTGGTTGCATTGCTCATCAAAGCTACCAAACGCCTCATCCTTCGCGATGTCAATGGTCATATCTCGAACCGATCGTGCATCTTGCAACTATAGATCATTCCATCATAGCCTCGCGATTCTCAACCTCAATCAGGGCACCCTCTTGGCTAGTTGTGAAAGATATTCATATCCCAATTCAATAGCTGTCTTTCTTTCTCATCACCCAGAATGAGACCCTCTCCCACCCACCAAAGTACTATTTGTTCAGCATGTATTGTAAAGTCTTCAGGGAAAATGGAGAAACACAATAGACATGACTTTAGATGAGCAGGGAGTTCATCGTAGCTCAGTTTAAGAGAAGATGTCACCGAAGCAGTGTCGTCTCCTTTGGTTGCCAATTGGTGAAAATCTTGACAAATCTCTTTCCACTGTCTTGGGGAATCAGCTTTTGGGGCAAGTAAAGCTCCAATTGTCTTGATTGCTAGCGGAAGTCCCCCACATTTCTCCAAGATTTCTCTTCCTTCCCTTTCTAACCCTTCATCGTAGCATCGTCCCCTGCTTCTGGAAAATGCATACTTGCAAAGTAATGACCAACTTTCCTCTTTGTTTAAAGGTCTGGGTTGATGGATCCTTGAGTCCTCGACTCCCATTTTCTTTATAACATCTTCCCTCCTAGATGTGATGATGAAGATACTGCTTTGACAGCATAACCTGCCCCACCAATCCAAATCCACTTTCCAGACATCATCCATGACAATAAGACATTTGTTATCGCTAAGCATTTTTTTAATTTGGGGCAACAGTTCGCGTTTCTCAAATCCAGAGCATTTCATTCCTAACTGTTCCAACATCCCCCTCATAATCCGTTGTTCAGTGAAATTTTTAGTCACAGTCACCCAAATCGTCTTATGAAAGTGATGAATTACGTCTTTGTCATTGAATAATTTCCGGGCAATGGTAGTTTTGCCCAAACCCCCCATCCCCACAATGCCAACATGGCGAAGTTCCTCATTACTGCTAAGCATCCATCCTTTTATCTTCTCAATATCATTCTCCAACCCAATTATCTCAGATGGGTCATAATATTCCTGCGAGATATTTCTTTGTCCTTGATTGTCTGCTTTATAATCGAGTTTGGCTTCTGCTACCAAATATGTCTGTAAACTAGCCTCCATTTTCGTAATCCGCTCGTTAATATTTTTCAGTTTCTTGCCTGTTTCATACATAAATTTCAATCCACGAGGCGAGAAATTCCTGCTGAAGGCTGATGATCCATGTTTCCGATATTCATCTCTAAGTTGGCAATCTGTAAGTATGTCATCGCTTCATAAATTAGGTTTCTCATATTACACGACCGTGGGAGAAAATCTCCATGATTCCTGAGGTTGTAAGTTGACAGGAAGGCCTTCATAGGATCAAGCTTTGTCTTCATTTCCTCCAACTGAGCTTTAAAGTCAAGTGCAACCTGGGCTTCATTTTGCAAAGCTTTGAGTACTAGATTTGACGTGCCATTTAGCACAGGCACCATTGCCAAAGCCATGCTTGTATCTGATCTGTGGATTGATGTTCACAAATCATGATAAGCAAATTATATACTCACCCGACAGAAGGAGATATTTAGGAGTTTCTTGCATATAATATTTCTGTCATTGAATTTTGGCAGCTTTTACCTTTCCATCTTCCTACTTATTTTTTATAAAAAGGAAAATTTGTTTAGTTATATTGCTGAAAAATAACTTGTCTGTAGACTGTAGTAGATGAACCGATCATAGTTATTCTCCTGAGTTATGCGCCATCATAGAAGTGGCTCCTTATAAACTATATGAAAGATTTAAAATGTAGACAGTTAATAGACGTACCCGAAAATAGCCACCCCTATATTTTAAGTCACTAATGGATCTGGATCCGTCCGAAAATGGCCAGATTTTTTTGGCCAGATCTATATATAAGTTTTGTTTAGCTAAAATATCAGTTACCCTCTAACTAATATTTTCCCTTTTCAAAGTTCCTCTTTTTTTCCTTTCTTCTACCTCTCGAATCGAGTTTATTATCTTTCAGATTATATATATACACACGCACACGCACACACACAAGAACTTAATTAGCAACATAAACTTTGAGAAATACATACCTAAATTTTGCAAGTAGGCCTTGATATAGAGTATGCGAGATTTTCAATCCTGGAAAAATGAAAAAAAGAAAAAGTCTAGAGCGGATGTGGTGAAAACAGAAAACTTTTGCTTGGTTTAGTTCAGGCAAATAGATTACAGAGATGTTAAAAAGGAGAAGAGAGAGATTTACGTTGACTCGGAGAAGTGCAGCTACCTGGACTTGTGTGGATCTCTGTTACGGAGAGCAAGCAGTGCCTTGGTAGAATTGTCTGGATCTGTGTAACCGTATATGGGTAATGGGCCTTAAAATTATATATAGTATATTTGAAACTTATAATAATATCTATAAATGAATATTTATAAAACTAAAGTGAAAAAAAAAAAAAAGCTGACAAAAGCGATTTTTGAACTATGTACCCATCACTTCACACCCACTAAATATTACTTTTTCTGTTTGGCGTGATCATTTCGGTAGTTAAAATTCGATGGTCACTTGGACCTGGGATGATGTTCGGAAAGTGACGTCGCATTTGATGATGTGACAACTAAGATGACATATGCCACGTAGGATATCATATCAACGTCATTCCGAAATAAATGAGTAAATTATCAAGTAATACTAACCATTCATCATTTTCATATAATATTTTTCATACAACATTTACAATATTATATGATAAGATATGAGTGACTAATTTAAAATTAAAATTAAACTTTCGTCTAATCATATATTGTCACATAATATCATATAAAAAATATAGTATTATTTAATATTATCTTTACACCCATTTTTTATACTGTTACCTTTACACCAGTTTTTTATACCATTCTCTTACTTTATCACCATTTTATTAATAATATTAAAAATTTATTATAATTAAAAATTTATTTGATGCGACATATATCACATCATAATATAATAAAAATGTTGTAAATGTAACATTATCCAAACTAAATTAAGTCCATTAATCTTATTCTTTCTATATCACTGTCACGTCAATTTGCAAAAAGACCCCCAGTAGAATTATAAAATACCCCATAAAATATGGGGTATTAGGATTATTTTAAAATTTTATTTATTGGAGGGAGTGAGAGAGATTAGGGTTTATTATTTTTTGGATAAAAAAACATAAATACCCTTTATTAGTTAAATTTAACGTTTGAAATTTAAAATTGGATGAGAATTTGCACTTTATGAAACCATAGGTGGGAATGTAGATCCACCAAACCTTGGGTGGGTAAAAGTTTTTTTTTTTTTTTGGTTATCTCATAGGTGTCCATGTAGAAACCTCAAATAATTACTTTAAACCAGACACGGGAGCCAAAAATTCATTTCTGGGAGGGGTGAAATAAATATATATAAAAGAATGATCAATTATTACATTGATGTAATAAAATCATTGACCAGCACAAAGTTTGTAAGTAAGTGACTATCTTATAATGAACAAGGAATATCCGTTTTTTCAGTACGTATATAAGTACATATTTCATACAACGGGTTTTATGTTAAATTCTTTTTTTTTTTAATTTAAAAAATGAGAGAAATTAATGAAGATATTAATACCCACGTAATAATGAGATAAGAGTTAATTTTAAATGAATTCATGATTTTTAAATAGTACTATAGAATTGAGAATTGCCTATCATCACTTTGCAGACAATACAATAAAAAGATGATAGAGAAGTGGAAGAGAGAAGAGAATCTCCAGAAATCGAGAGGAAAGTATGTAAGGAAGAAAAAGAGAAAGAAAGAGTCGTTGAACAAAAGCATAATCATCTATATGACCAAAGGGCCATATGTTTTTAATCTCCTTGCGATAAACAAAAACAAAGCTCTGAAATGAAATAGATAAACGATACAATATTAGACAAATATTTCTCATGGATGAGACCGAAACAACCGGAAAGCAGAGAAACCAAGAACTAGATAAAACGAAAAGAGAAAGACAAAACGAGGAAGTGCAATGGATAACCCGGTTAAATCCTCTCAAGTTCACTTACAACTTCAGACATTTTTGGCCTAAGAGCAGGAGTCTGATCAACGCACCTCATTGCCAAATCAAAGATTGCAACGACTTGCCGCATGTCATAACTTGTTAACTTTTGATCCACCAACCCAGAACAACTTCCTCTATTATGTAACACAGCAGCCTGCATAAACGAAACTATGTCACCCTCAAATGCATAATCGTATCTGAAAATTCAATCGGTTGATTTTGACTAAAATGCTATTACCCTTTGTAAAAGAGATTCAGTCTCTTTGTTCCCTTCGTCCTTTGAATTACTCTGCCCACTAATTATTTCAATCAGAACAATCCCGTAACTGTAGACATCAGCTTTATCTGTTACGGATTCCCTCCTTAGCACCTCAGGTGCCATGTATCTGAAACAATAAAAAAGTGATCATATAGTTTTGAACATCTGCAAATACAAATTGTACAATCATTTTATTTGTTCAGTTCAAAACAAAAAAACAAAAAAAAAAAAAAAAATTATTAAAACAATGACGTTATGTACTTAATGTGTTACTTACGTAAACCCTGTAGCTATTTTGTGGAGAAAATCATACGGCTCATCCTCGCCATAAAGCATTGCTAGTCCAAAGTCCGATAGTTTAGCGTTAAAATTTTCATCAAGAAGAACTTTACTGGCTTTTATATTTCTATGAAGAATTTTGCCAGTTGCAAGTTCATGTAGATACTCCAGACCCTTTGCTATTCCACGGCAGATCTCAACTCTCCTTTGCCAATCAAGTTGCCGTTGAACATTTGAGTCATCTGCACAGCTTACAACATTTTTATTCTTAATTAAGGGTTACATTTATCAATAAAAAAGGCAATATATATCCTTCGTCTTCGCTAGTTTTCTTTTTCCTTGCAATGAAATACTTTTCAATCACAATGGGCATGCACCAGATCAATTAGTGGGGCGGCGACACTGACAGACATGGTAAAAGCAGTGATATGTGTTGCAATGGTAATATATTTAACAGATCAATTAGAACACTAACACTTTATAATTTTTTTTGGATAAATAATGTAAAAAATTCTGAAAATTAGAACACTAAAATCGACAAGTATTTCAGAACCCCAGAAAGCACACATGGTAAACTATTTTGTAACCCAGTGTAAACCAAGAAACTTACCAAACAGGGCTTGTTGAAGCGAGCCGTTTTCCATATATTCGTAGATAATCAAGTAAATTTTCTTTTTTTTGTTAGAACAGACAGCCAATAGCTCCACAAGATTGTCATGTTTCAACTTTTGGCCCGCATACACTTCATTTGTTATTTGATCAAACTGCTTTGTGGATAGAGGTAACTTCTTTACAGCAACAAGTTTCTCCTGATCCCGGAGTGTAGCCTGCACCAAAACAAAAGACTTTTAATACTTGTACATGAACTCAAATAATATAGATGCTATCTATTTATTATTTATAAATTATCTTGAAAGATTAATAATTCTCCCTTCACAAAAAGTACTGAACAAGTATAATTTACCTTGTAAACCATCTGGCTAATCTCATTCTGAGGGCCGAAATTTCCAGTAGCAACAATCACTTCTTTGAGGGAATATTCTTTGTCTCGGATTTTCACAATGGTGTCTGTAGATATATAGAGAAAATATAAAAACAAATGAATAACTGAATTTTGAACTCAAGTCTTCATCAGCTAAAATTCTTCAATGAGAGAGCTATTTAGATTTATTGCGTATAGACTTACTGTTCAACTCTCTGTCTCCCACCCATCCCATTCTCCACATGAAAGCCCATAAAAGAAGCAAAGCTAATACAAGAGCGGATACAACAGAAATAACAATCACTACTATCCGCTTTGTAGATGATACTCCAATTTGGAAGTCTGAATATATAGTGGTAGATAGCAACAAGATCAAACTGTCAGTATAATAGAAAAAGGGAAATTTGAACAAATTAATGACAGAAGTGCAAGTGTACAATTTTTTACCAGGGGTTACAGATATAGCTGATATCAGAGGTCCATTAAGATTAGGTGGATTATACAGAGATCCTTTGCCAGCCCAGAATAAGCGGATTTCTAGCAGATGATTATCTACTTTAGTACCATTGAAAGATCTAGTACACCTCTTATTTGGACCCCCGGCCTCTTTTTTTATGTTAAAATCCTCCATTACTCTTGCACCCTGCAACAAAGAGTTCCTTAGCGGATGGCGTTACTGAAATGTCATATCCAGAAAAAAAAAACAAAAACATTACCTGAATATATACATCAAACACACGCTTCCCATTGCTACTGTAGTCTTCATCTTTTGAAAATACAGTTTCAGCGAAGTGAAGTGTCACATTGTATTTGCCGTTTTTAAAACAGAGACCATAATATGTCAGAGACTGAGGGCAAACTCGAGCTTTGTCATATAAAGCTGGCTCAGGAAAAGAAACTTCACATGTGCTCCTTATGTAATCACTGGAATTGGCTGTTGTTGCGAAGAATTCTCCCGAACAAACAGAAGCCCAACGCTTTGTTGGACCTAAATAGAAAGTATTTGATGATATATTATCTGCATCATAATGCTGTCCATCATGGTTTACATCCTCACCACCAGCATTTATAAACAAGGAATGGTCTGCAAACAAAAGATTGTAAGTACAAAATGATTGTTGTAATTTCAGTTTTACCCTCTAAAAACAATGTAAATTTCATTTCATTTTTTTTAATCTTTCAAAGTTGATTAAATTTTGATGGCATTATGTTAAAAGGTGGATTTTGAAAATTTTATAAAATTTTAGGTTTAAATAATACTCCTAAACTTAGCAACTAAATTCTTTTTCAAATTGTAGGGGTGGTCTTAGAAATTAACCCTTATAAGACTTATCATCACTCAATAAAAGGGATAATTCAATCGAAAACCCCCTTCAGTCTGTCAGATGTCATACAAAATCATGTTATAGTTGTCAAATGAGGGTAAAACAGTCATAACACATGCTTGAGAAAAAGGGTATGTGCCCAGCTGGAGAAGGAACATACACTGGGATTTCGTGCCATTACAATGGTCATCCAAGATCTTAGGGAGAGTCCTACAGAACACAATTATAGATATTGGTAAGAAAAATAATTTAGAGTTCTTCTAATTGCATAATATAGAAGAGATGAACGTACCTATCATTTGTACTTGGCTCTCTGGTCGCAGCATCACATGAACAGACAAGTCATTGAAAAGATGATCTCAAAAAAAAAAAAAAAAAAAAAAGGAACAGACAACCCAGAAGTTAAATTTGTAGCACACAACATAATATAGAAGAGATGAACGTACGTATCATTTGTACTTGGCTCTCTGGTCGCAGTAGGACATGAACAGACAGTCATTAAAAACACGATTTCAAAAAAAAAAAAAAAAAAAAACAGACAGTCCAGAAGTTAAATTTGTAGCACACAACAAAATGAATAAGGAGAAAGAGCAGTAAAAACAAGAGAAAAAATTAATATCCTTACCTATTTATCTTTGGACCTCTGCAAGATAACGAATTAAAGAAACTTTGAGTTATTTTCCTTATTTTTAATGAATAAGCAAAATATTACAATCTTTTAAAGATATCGGATACACATGTATCTTTGAAACTTTCGTGAGTGAATTTTCAAATGCAAGAAGAATTTTTATGCTAGGAAGATAAATAGGGAAAAAGAGAACGATTGATGTTATTTCCTTACACATTCTTTCCTTGTTCTTCAAAATCGTTATATGAAAAATCTCTGCAAGATAATTATTCATAACAAATGTGAAAATATCTCTTTACTGTATAGAGCTAAACATATAAAATTTCAAAAAAAAATTAAGAGTGTGTGAGCATGACATACGTTTCTATGTTATCTGACAAGGAAAAATTTTAGAATACTATAAGGTATCACATCAACCGTATCACAAACCAATAAATTTATGTGGCTTTAGAATTTTTTTTCTCTCATTTATCTTTATAGTAGATATGATTTATAGCTACCACATCAATAATACTACAGCGATATCATGGCTATCTCAATTCCACTAACTTGGGGGTCAAAGGATTTACGTCAACCAGCCCTTATCTTTTATCATAATCATGAGCTGTCGTGCCCCCTACTATGAAGGTTTTCAAAGAAGCTAAGCACTTTCCAGGGAAGTTTGTCAAACTCCGTAAAGGCTAGCAGAGTTGCATATCAGTTCTCTAGAAACATACCAAAACCTCATTGGCATGTTGTCTATCAGAAGGTATATTTACCTCCTTGAATTAGCTTTTACTTTTCTTAGACTGTTAGTTTACTCTCCACATTAAAAAAAAATAAAATAAAATAAAAACATCAAGTCCTACTTGTTTTCCTGAATATAAATGTACTTAACCATTACAATTAGTCTTGCAAAATTATTCAATGCATGCATCTATATGAATTATGAATATAAAGCAACCATTTGTAACCACAGTTATTTACGTAATAAAGCTGTAATTAATAATGGGTTAATCGTAGTAACCACCAATGAAGTTTCGGAAAGTGCGTTAGATACTCAATTTGGAAGTATTATACTAAACCACCCTGAAGCTAACATTGTTAAACCTTTTGTAATATACTAATATGAAATAACATTTTTGGCCCTAAAATTTATACTTTGGTCTTTAGATAATCTTTCCCATTTTTGGGACGTTGAGTATATTTTGGATATATTTTCACTTACACTCGTCTAATTTATTTTCATGTTGTCAAAGACCTAGGCTGGTATATATAATACCTCAAACTTGGCATCTAATTATCAATTTATGAAGGGATGATTGTTACAATTAACCCAATTGATAATTACCGTCCCAAAAATGGGAAAGATTATCTAAGTTGAAGTAAATAAATAGTATTTCACCATATTTCCTAAATAGTATAGAAACGTACCCCATACGTGTTATCATACCATTAATCCAGTCCGGGATCTTTCCATTGAGCTTATTTCCTGTAAGTAACCTACAGAGGCAAAAATTCCAACGTAGAGTAGTGCAGCCAATTTGTAATATGAACAGGAATAATGTATTTCGGCTCTTCAATGTTTTGGCAAAAAAAACTGATAAGAGATATAGAATGATGATCTAAAGAAAGTAATTACATACATTGTTTCTAAAGACAGAATTTTAAAAGAATCTGGGATTCCACCTTTTAAGTTGTTGAAGCTCAAGTCACTGCAATGCACACAAACTTGTTGAGGATGGGCAACGTTAAATAACATTGTAATGAAGATAATTTAGTGAAAATTTATAATAAATTTTAGTTTTTCGTTAATATTTTGCTGTGGATGTTAAATTTATTTTGCTTTGGTAAGGCACCAATTATCATAAAATGACAGGAGTATTTTAAAACTGAAACTAACCTACATCTTATCTATTAGGTTTAAAAAAATATGTACAAATATAAATAAGAGAAGAAAGAAAAGGCTTGGAAATAGAGAACAAACAGGTTTCTTAATGATGAACTCCAATTGCCAATATATGATGGGATTAAACCGGTAATATTGCAGTTCCTTAGTACGCTGCAGAAAATTGTATCAGATCAAATCGAACTAAACATTAGCAAATGATAAATATCCAAATGTAATATCAAAATAACCAAGAACAAAATTGATTTCCAGCAATGAAATTAAAGTTTCTAGACCTACATAGACTAAAATTATTATGGACAACATGAAATGAAATTTACACTTACAGAGTTTCTATACTTGTCAAGTTAGAGGAGATTGGGAAAGCAAAACCGGTGCTTTTAAGATCACTAACTTGTCTGGAATAAACAAAGGCAATCGATAGTATTGAACATAAGTATAAAGAGTTCGTTTCGCAAAAAAAGAAATACGGGAGAAAGGATAGTTCTTACAGAATCACAAGACTACCCATATTAAAAATTGTTGGAGGCAGCACTGTAAAACTGTTTCCTATCAAAATCCTGTGACAGTCAGAGAATAGTTCGTCAAAGCAATCCATCCTTCCTAGCTACTTTGATAAGGTGGACTATATGCACCGAAATAAAATATTTCACACCTATTTTAAAGTACAAACTCTAATTTAATAATAGATTTGACTTTTCTCATCAATTCTCTACAAAGTCTTTTTGGTTAATTTGCATTGTATTAATATTGATTTTGTGCTAATATTATGAAGATACGTGATGTGAAAAATCAAAATTTATAAATGTTATGTGCTTAGTGTAAATATTGTTGATAATATAAACACCATCTCAAGTACCCCAAAAAATATATTTATAAGGTATCCTAAGGATAATGTTGGCTCTCAAGCAGGGGCAGAACCATGTTGTGGCCTGGCTACGTAGTTTATATATATTCATCCCTACAGATTCATTTTCTCCCCCCTCAATTTTGAATTTAACTCTTTAGCCCCCATATATTTCTTAAATTATTCTTAAATTTTAAAGTAGCTATAGCCCTCTCATTCATTGAAAGTTACTTTTTGCCCCCCAGAATAAATTTCCTACACGCCTCCACCTGAGTCTTGAGGAAAGGAAGAGAAGCATGTAAAGCTTTGAGAGTCCAAAGTACAAACTTTATGTCAATACACCATTCTTTTAGTATATTAGTTTTAGTTTGTTTTGACATTATTGTTTAATGTATTTAAGTTAGCATAAAATGCTAGAAATAGCTCGTTTCTCTGTGTAAGCATGGTTGCTTTCTATAAGGTTAAAACCCTAATTCGAGTAATTATTGAATAACAAAATCCTTTTGAGATTTTTTGAATAATAAAAACCCTTTGAGATTTTTGAAATCAAAAACACAGCAAAAAAACAACTCAGTAAATATAACATTAATTCATAATAGTGTAAGTTTAACAACACATTTATGGTTTATTAACAGTAGAGAGAATTTTGTTAATTTATAAACCTTAAGGGGATTTGAAGTATTCCATCAAACTTCAGGGATCGATATCTTTTAACTCTTTTAATTATTATAAAAAGATGAAAATGCACATAGACAATTAGTTTTAACGGCTTCTTATAAACCTCAGGTATCATTGACGAACTCTAGAATTACATGTACCAATACTAATTGATTAAGAAATGCATATAATACAGCTTACAGTCCCCTGAGATTGGTCCAGTTCGCGATGAAGGGGGGAATCGGCCCACTCATATTATTCCCACCTACGGCGCTGCATTGACAATCAAGTTTCTAAGTTGTTAATAGACTTCAAAACATGGCTATAACTTAAAAGACTACAACACGAATAGGAAAAATAAAACTTGTTAAAATTAATTAAATGGATGGGGCACTTACAACGCCTCCAAATTCGTAAGGTTTTTATAATCTTCCGGCACTTCCCCAGTTAAATAGTTGGATGTCACCCAACTGCAATCACAAAGCAATTGCTTCTAATAGAAAGTCATCTCTTATTTTATTCACTAATCATTATACCATATTCAAAAAACAAAAAAAACAAAAAAAACAAAAAAAAAACAAAAGGATTTCACTTAATTAAACATTCTTCTTTCTTTCTGTCGTTCTTGTTCAGCTAGATATATACTTACAGTGCTCGAAGTTTTGTCAAATTTCCAAGTTCTTTTGGAAGTGTACCGTTCAGCTCATTTTCATCCAAAGACCTATTTTTTTATTTTTTATTTTTAGAACAAATAACACAAGAACATAACCATAAAGTTAATTCATTTGGAGAAAGAATCATTTAAGATTTGAAGCAGAGTGATCGAGGAAAGATTACATACAATAGCTGAAGTTGAGAAAGATTTCCAAGTTCGGGAGGAATTGCACCTGATAACTTGTTAGACCATAAATCTCTGCAAAACACCAGAAAAATAAGGTTACGCAAAAGAAATGATGCATATGTCATCTTATCCATTACATTAACTGAAGAAGTTGCATAGATTGTGAAGATACTTACAGTTCTTCAAGAGAATTTAGATTACCCAAAGATGGTGGTATGATGCCGGTCAAAAAGTTCTGACCGAGGTCGCTGTAAGGGGAAAATAGAGACAGTTCGAAGTACGAAGAAAGAAACAAAGAAACAAAATTGACATTGTACATATTATCAACCAATTAGGAGTTAAGTGTTTCAATGTATATAAAATTAAACTGCAGTACAATAAAATTAAAAAATTTTGTATTTTAATTTTGGGTTTGGCAAAGATGAATCTCGTAAAATAATACCATACTGACTCATCATTTACACATTAATACAACATAAACGATGTCGTGTTTTAAGTTGAAAAAAAATTTAAAATATTACTTAGAATAAAAAAAAAAAAGGTTATGAAATATTAATTAATCACACAATTATCCATATATTATTTATTGATGGATGTAATGTGACACACACATAAACGGTTAGTATATCAAAAAGGAAAATTCAATATATATATATATATATATATATATATATATATATATATATATATATATATATATATATATATATATATATATATATATATATATATATATATATAATCAAAGAAAAAAATGGAATAAAATAATGAAAGCGTGTTTACATAATCTAATTAAAAAAGAAATTAACAATTTAAAGGATTAATGTGATTTAAATAAAAAAGCACTTAATTTATAAATGAAACTAGATAATTACAAAAACAGTCAATTTTTCTTTAAAGAGGTGAAAATCTATTGTAATTTTGATATGAATTAATTTTATCATTATACAAAATATGATAATTGGGAAACTATTAAACTGGATATTTAATATTCTTAATTTAAGGTTATATTAATATATTCATACAAGGACATTAGAATAGTTAAGGGACAAAGAAGATTATATATATCTATTGGCTATGCAACAAAGCTACGGACACCGATAAATCTGCACCGAAAATGTATACCGGCCTACGTGTAACGCGTCTCTGAATTTTTTTATAATTTTTTTCTAGTGAACGGCCGTCCATCAAATTTGGATGGTCGTTCACTCACATGGACGCCCGTCCATATACAAGGGACGGGCGTCCCCATTTAAAGGACGCCCGTCCCTCATTAAAATACAATAAAAAAAATTTATAAACATTAGGGACGGCCGTTCATCCGTTATGGACGGTCGTCCCTTTGTTTTGGACGGGCGTCCGAAAATAAGGGGACGCCAGTCCCTTAAGTTTGGACGGGCGTCCATTAGAAATGGATGCCCGTCCATACTTAAAAAAAAAAAAAAAAAAAAAAAAGGCTAAACCTCTTCTTCTTCGTCTTCTAAACCACTTGCAGTCCTCTTCCAAACCAGCTTCGAGCTGGAAGACAACCCTCATCCCAGCCCAACGGACGCGTATTGCACTCTGGCCACCATCTCCAGCAGCTAACCTTGTCGTCCCCCACAGATACAATACCAACTTTGCATAGCTTCTCCGCCATTTTCATTTTGCTCTCAGCCCAGAACAGGACCCAACTTTGCTCTCTTTCCGTTCATCCATTAATGAGCAAGATGCTTTTCTTTGCCATAATGATGAACTGTCTAGACCCAACTTTGACACTTGCATGTGCTTTTGACTATAGGGATCTGTTTACCCTTCCTATGTTATCAAATGAAAATAAGAGAGCAACTGCTGCTAAATTTGAGCTTGCTTCATTTGTATGGTGGGCAGAGTGATCAGCTAGCAGTCATAGCAGCCTTTGAGTGCTGGAGGAATGCAAAACAGAGGGGTCAAGAAGCACGGTTTTGTTCTCAATATTTCGTCTCTTCAAGCATCATGAATATGCTGCTCGGTATGGGTAAGCAACTTCAGACATAATTAGTTAGGAATGGGTCAAGAAGCACGATTTTTTTTTTATTTTATTTTTTTTTAAGTATGGACGGGCGTCCATTCCAAACTTAAGGGACTGGCGTCCATTCGTAATGGACGCCAGTCCAAACGCAAGGGACGGCCGTCCAAAAGTTATGGACGACCGTTCCAAAGTTTTTATTTTTATTTTTTTTATATTTTGGTTAAGGACGGGCATCCCTTATTTTCGGACGCCCGTTCAAAACAAAGGGACGGCCGTCCCTAATGTTTATAAATTTTTTTTATTGTATTTTAATGAGGGACGGACATCCTTTAAATGGGGACGCCCGTCCCTTGTATATGGACGCCCGTCCATATAATATGGACGGGCATCCATGTGAGTGAACGACCGTCCAAATTTGATGGACGACCGTTCACTAAAAAAAAATTATAAAAAAATTCAGAAATGTGTTACACGTAGGTCGGTAAATATTTTTGGTGCAGATTAACTGGTGTCCGTAGCTTTGTTGATTGGCTATGTGGGTTTTGCTTTTGACGTATTTACAAGTTTACAGCTAAATTCCGTTGCAGCTTACAAGAAACGCGGTTTCACTACACGCAAAGTGGACCGTACATTCAACTTTCAATAATAAAAAATTAAATATTTTGGGATTTTAAGTTGTGATGAATATATTTGGTATTTAATGTGGAATGTTTTTCATTAAAAGAAACAAAAGTATGAATATCATGCGATTAGTTTAATAAATGAAAAGGGTTATAATTGATTTATATATTATATAAATTCATCATACAAGGAACTTAACATTACTGGATTTTCTGTTATTTTAATCTAGAAGGAATAGAAAATGTTTATTTTATTAAAAATGCAAAAAATGAAATCAGTGAATTATTAAACGCGTGTAGACACGCGCGGAGAAAGCAGTTAATAGTTCTGGCTTTTGGATAAATTGTGTGTGTGAAACAACGGCGGTTAAAGTAAAATAAAAGGATTAAATCCCCCCCACCCACAGTCTTCAATGTTACAAAACCCGAGAAACTGAGATAGAATTTCATTTTATTATTTTAATTTTAAATTACATGAAAGTGGAGGTGATGCACTCTGTGGCATGAATAATCCATTATAAATTTTTTGTCTTGTGAAATAAATGAGTTAGATTTCAAAGCCATATTCGTTATATATACACATATATACCATAGATATAGTTACTCATTAAAAGATACTTACAGTCGAATTAGGCTCTTCAAATTCCTCAAGCTCAAAGGTATAATCCCGATCAACTGATTGCTTGATAGGTCTCTGATCATTACATATTTTCGTTATATATACACATATATACCATAGATATAGCTACTCATTAAAAGATACTTACAGTCGAATTAGGTTCTTCAAATTTCCCAAACTCAAAGGTATAGTCCCGGTCAACTGATTGTTTGATAGGTCTCTGATCATTACACATATTCGTTTTATATACACATATATCCCATAGATATAGCTACTCATCGTTACATTGAAACTTAAAAATTATAATATACCACTAAGAAAATAACAATAAGACTTATTAAACTAAATTGTGTAGCAAGATTCAAGACTTACAGTGTGGTAAGATGAGATAAATCCCCCAAGTTAGAAGGTATGGAACCATGAAGTTGGTTATCAGATAGATCTCTGTTAAGTTTTTGACAACAATCAAACCGTTAAATATTCGAGCAAAAGGATGACATTGTCGATCTTGCAATATGATTAAATGCAACGATATACTTACAGTGTCTCTAGGTATGTAAGCTTAGTGATATCTGGATGGATAAATCCATTCAAACGTACGCTCGCCATGGTTCTGCTCACCAAATACGGTGAAAATTAACATAAAAAACTTTCTTTATAGCAAGATGGTAAGGTTCATTGTCAATCTGAAATTTTTATTGTACAACAAATATAGTTGAAACTTACATTTCAATGACGTGCCACTCATTATCTGGACCAATATTATTCGAACAAGTGATGTTGATAGAATTAAGAGACGGTTGATCGTCGCAAAACGAAGATGAGATGGTTGGTGATGACGTTAAACCAGAGTAATATACGACATTGTAAAGAGCATCCGCTGCCCAACATTTGGAAAATAAATCCTCTGTTAGAACAAGAAGCCTAACCATGGGAAAGCATGCATACCAAATGACTGTAATAGCATGTTATAACAGTGTTTTTCTTTTTCTTTTTTTAATCATGCTCCCTCATCCGTGCAAATTCAAATTAATTTAATCTCTAGACCTTTTGCTTCTCGCTATAGTTAACTAAGCCAATTAAAATAATTAATTAAACTGCAAACGTCCGACCTCTTTACATTTTGTTAAGCTGTCTTTTCTGTTTTCATGGTGTAAGCATAACACGAAAGAAATCCAAACTTAAAACTGATGTAGATACTCAAAACTGTTAGGACAGGAAGAAGTAAAAAAGTTTGCACTACATCTGGTGATCAAATTAAATACCTTCAGAAAACTTATATGAAGACTGAGGGGCAGGTGAAGGTGCATAGTTGTCAGTCATCTGGGCTGAACATCGAGATCTAGATCCAGAGTCAAGTGGACAAAGAACAAATAAAACAAGGAAGAAACTAAACTTAGTAAGAAACATTACAGAATGTTCATCCATAATTTTTCTTTCTGCTCACGCAATGACGGTCACTGCTGTGCTCTTTGCTAATGAGCGGTCCATTTTAATTATCAATCATCATCACCAGTGTGGTCCTAAATTATTTTGGCAAAGAGGAGGCTCCAGTTGTGAAGTTAGGAATAGAGGGGGCCCTTTTGGTATAAGTTAAAGCAGGGAATTATGAATACCTTTTATATACATTTAATATATGTCGGAGAGGATTTGGATGATACACACCACATTATACACTAGTTTGGGTGATTAGGAGGACCCACCAAATTATAGCTACTCTGCTTTTAATGCAAAAAATGTTTATTAGTGAATTACTGGATTTTCTGTTATTTTAATCTTATTTTATTAAAAATGCAAAAAATGAAATTAGTGAATTATTAGACGCGTGTGCACGCGTGGAAAAAGCAGTTAATAGTTCGGGCTTTTGGATAAATTGTGTGTGTGAAACAACGGCGGTTAAGGTAAAATAAAAGGATTAAATGCCCCCCACCCACAGTCTTCAATGCTACAAAAACCCGAGAAACTGAGATAGAATTTCATTTTATTATTTTAATTTTAAATTAAATGAAAGTGGAGGTGATGCACTCTGTGGCATGAATAATTTTTTGCCTGTGTGAAATAAATGAGTTACATTTCAAAGCCATATTCGTTGTATATACACATGAGTAATGCTATAGTCATGAAGGAACATGACGACTACGAATGACATAATAAAATCTTCCGTTATCCGATTCAATTATCGCTTAATATTAATCAACGGTCAGGATTTTATCACGTCATTCGGTACACAGATTCGGTGCGCAACCTTCGGTGACTCTATCATTTTCGATATACACATATATACCATAGATATAGCTACTCATTAAAAGATACTTACAGTTGAGTTAGGTTCTTTAAATTCCCCAAGCTCAAAGGTATAGTCCCGGTCAACTGATTGCTTGATAGGTCTCTAATCATTACACATATATAACATAGATATAGCTACTCATTATTACATTGGAACTTAAAATTATAATATACCACTAAGAAAATAAAAATAAGACTTACTGAACTTAATTGTGTAGCAAGATTCAAGACTTACATTTCAATGATGTGCCACTCATTATCTGGACCAATAGTATTCGAACAAGTGATGGTGATAGAACTAAGAGACGGTTGATCGTCGCAGAACGAAGATGAGATAGTTGAACCTAAGGAATATAGGACAATGTAAAGAGCATCCGCTGCTCAAAAAAAAAAAAAAAAAAGAATACTCTGTTAGAATAAGAAGCCTAACCATGGGAAAGCATGCATACCAAATGACTGTAATAGCATGTTATAACAGTGTTTTTCTTTTTCTTTTTTTAATCATGCTCCCTCATCCGCGCAAATTCAAATTTAATTTAATCTCTAGACCTTTTGCTTCTCGCTATAGTTAACTAAGCTAATTAAAATAATTAATTAAACTGCAAACGTCCGACCTCTTTACATTTTGTTAAGCTGTCTTTTCTGTTTTCATGGTGTAAGCATAACACGAACGAAATCCAATCTTAAAACTGATGTAGATACTCAAAAACTGTTAGGACAGGAAGAAGTAAAAAAGTTTGCACTACATCTGGTGATCAAATTAAATACCTTCAGAAAACTTATATGAAGACTGAGGGGCAGGTGAAGGTGCATAGTAGTCAGTCATCCGGGCTGAACATCGAGATCTAAATCCAGAGTCAAGTGGACAAAGAACAAATAAAACAAGGAAGAAACTAAACTTAGTAAGAAACATCACAGAATGTTCATCCATATTTTTTCTTTCTGCTCACACAATGACGGTAACTGCTGTGCTCTTTGCTAATGAGCGCACTCATCTCGATTCCAATAATTATTATTTAAAAAAAAAAATTCGAAATTTTTCTTACCAGTCACTTCAATATAGCTGTATAAGCCTGACGTGTATACCATTACCTCACAGTTACGTTATCTATTATGTTTTTTTTTTTTTTTTTTGAAAAAAGAAACATAAATTCTCTACTGTTTTAATGTAAGTAAATTTAGGTTCAAGGATTTAAAACAAGTAACATAACAAATCCAAAGGTTATACTATTGTAACATTTTTAATCCAAATAAAAATAATAGCCTGATTTAAACTCTGATTTAAAATAAGGTTATTTTCTCTGATTTAAACTCTGATTTAAAATAATTTATAATAAAAAATAACCTATCTACTCTCAGTCTCATTTTATTTTATTTTATTTTTTATAGTTTTTCACTTTCTTCCTTTGGTGCCTCCCAATTAATGTTGACTTTACGTGGTATATGGACTGTAAATATTGGACTCAGTGTCACATGGAATGCAATTTAACAATTAACACACAAATTTGGTAAATAATAATATTAGGCTATGATAACGTGATGGGTCTTCAATATTCCTCCGAATTTGGAGGTCTTTGGGGTCTTCTATTTCTATCCAACCAAGCTATGAGGGAAGCATGAATAAATCGTGTATGGTGATCCAAAGTTTCAACTCCTTTTGAAGCTTGGGTTTATATTTCGAATAATACTACACATATATCATTTTTATATAACATTTTCCCATACAACATTATGTGGTAAGATATGATTGGGTGAAAATTTAATTTTAACTTTAAATTAGCCAATCATATCTTTATAGTATTATTAAGTTAATGCGTTGGTTAATATAGACATTATTATTAAGTAAAAATTTTACAGACCGCATTTTCTTAGATCAAAAGAGACCATTAATTTGCTACCATTAAATTGTGGGATATAAAGAGGGTGAGCAAAAGACAATTAATTCTTGAATTACATACAATATAGGGTTCATGCCACTTTAATAAATCTTTGAATATTAATCTTTTACATTTGTAAAACCAGCCAAGCAAATTAACATAGTGTATAGGCTAAAAATCGTATTAGATCTGACAAGGTCTAATAACATCATAAAAACGTCATGGCCCAAGGCCTTGGCCTGATTCCGATCAAGCCCATGCTTAAACTACCTTGTGAATTACTTGCTCAATGAGTTGGGCTACTTTATGAGTTAAGCTAAACTGATCAGGCCCATTCGCCCACAGCAGTCCATAATAGGGAACCACAATCCTAACCAATTTCCTCTTCTGACAAGATCTCAGATCCTACCTAAAGAGGAAAGCCTGAACCAATAAAGGAAGGAAATCTAACCTCCTTCCAAATGAAGAACTCCCCTACTAAGTAAGACTTGAAGTCCTACTAGAATTCAGACCCATCTATATAAACAGAGGTAAACCCTCACATTAGAGATTGAGAAATCACCCATAAGTTCTAGTATTGTCACTCCCAAACTCTGAGCATATTCCAATGACATCCAGATGTTACTAAAGCCCCCTCAACCGCAAGGGAATACTCGACAAGTCCATCAAGATTGTTAATGGTTTACACCACAAGATCATGTCTTTACAAGTTTAATTGTAAATTTTATCGTTTACATAGAAAACATATATATATCTCAAGTAATTGATAAAACAACATTACAAGAACACACACAACTCAAGCAACACCAATCCATAGCAATAACATCGTTCCCACACATGTAGGGCTTGGATAAAAATAACTAGCGATAGAATTGTCTTCAACTCATAGTGTCTATAGAGTTGGTGTTGCTCCATCTGCTTGTCGTTTACATTAGCATTACAATCATACATATTACAAGGAGAATAATTTTGTTCATTTATTTCATTTTGTAAGGGGCAAATCGAAAAATTGGTCTTTTCACACTTCAAATTTTAAACCGTCTTTTCGTAATTTAAAGCTTAATACAATGGTATTTAGGTCATTTAATGAACATAACTACATGGTCAACTTCTTCAGTTTTGAAAAACGACAAAACAGAGGTAAATTTCTCTTTAATTCTATATTGTCCTTTAATATGCAATGGCTCATTGACGGCGTCTCATGGTTAGGGAGGAACTTGATACATTTCAGATTCAACGGGGGTAAATAAATTAAAATTGCATATTTTCTGAAACAGCCCGGGGCCAAAGTTATAATTTAATCTGAAATAAAGTTGGAATATTCCTTGGGGTCATCTTAGATTTTTGGGAGGGATTAGGACAAAGCTTATCACCTCATAGGAAAAGGAAAAACATCTATTGTGAATTATCGGTGCTTTGCAATTATGACAGTCCCTCAGTACTCCACAGAAAATGTATAAGGTCAAATTGAGTTGAACATTAGCACATGATGAACATCCATATGTAATAACAAAATAACAAAATGGTTTAGTAAGAAGTAAATTGTATGGTAGATTCTTGCGACAATTATTTGATATTCCAAAGAAGAATGATTTGAAACCGAGTTTTGTTCACATGGGACTGTAAATTAATTATCATGTTATTTTGGCAGAGAGGAGTTTCAATTTTCAAACTGTCATTTTACTATAAGTTAGGAATAGAGGGGGCCCTTTTTGTATTAGTTAAAGCAGGGAATTATGAATAGCTTTTATATACATTTAATATATGTCGGAGAGGATTTGGATGATACAAAACGTCCACACCATATTATACACTACTTTGGGTGATTAGGAGGACCCACCAAATTATAGCTACTCTGCTTTTAATGGTTTTCCTTATCACTTTCTTCGCAATAATGTAACGGTTACCATTAACTAAATCAATAACATCAACATCCTTTAACTATATTTCTTCACCATTTCTTTCCTTGAAGTACTCCATCTCATAACAGATTTTATGGTTTTCTTTTTCTTTTTGATTGGTATACAATGCAGCCTTTTAATATATATAAAGCAGATGTGATCCAAGGAGAGTAGTTTTTTTGTGAATCAATCAGATCTAAATGCATGATATATATGGTGAATCTAATAATAATTCTCAAGATCCAAAGCATAAAGCCGAAGCCTAAGCTTTTTTTTTTTCTCTCCTTTAGCGAAGTGACTACCAAATCAGCCTTAACCCCTGACCAAGTTTTTGAAAGTTTTACCTTTTATATGTGCAATGTTTCCAGCAATGAAAGTAAAGTTTCTAGACGTACATAGACTACAGTTATTATGGGCAACATAAAATGAAATTTACACCCACAGAGTTTCTATACGTGGCAAGTTGGTGGAGATTAGGAGCAAAACCGATGCTTTTCAGATCACGACTAAACAAAGGCATTCAATAGTATTGAACGTAAGAATAAATTAAGAGTTCGTTTAAAAATTTTATAAAGATATTTAGTACTTTTCTACTGAGAGTGAATTTAATATAAATAGTCACTATAAAATTTATAATAAGATTTACACACTACGCTATGAAAAGTTGGTCTTAATAATGTTATATTCTCATATGTAGTATAATTAGATATAAAAATAACAGCAAATGCTTGTTAATAATACAAAGTTGGGTGGCTTGAAACATTTAAGAATTCGACAAGATTGTTTCCAGTTTTATCATATTTTGTGGTGAGGGTTTTGTAATGAGTATGTGTATTTATCCACCCATTCATACATAGTTCTATCTATGATATCAATCGCAACTCGATTGGGCCAGTAGTATTATCGTTACTAGAAGTACACTCCACTTACGTCTCTATTTATGGTTGATAACAAGGAATATGGACTACTTAGATCTCCATTATCCTGCAGCCTTCGTAGTTAATCTTGAAAAGATTATTAATTGCCAATACCTTTGATGGGAAAAGAAACGTAGCACTTTTAATGTGCAGTTATAGGCTTCAATTTCTGCCGGAATTTCGGTCTCTGAGTTTTCATTGTCAAGGGATTCTATTTTTTTTTTTTTTAGAAAAAAGAAAAAGAAACTGATAACATTAGTTTGAATTTAAGAAGCAATTGATTGCAGGAGCTACCCTACTCTCTGTTTGGCACTGCAGGATTCTTAAAAAAACCAAAAAAAACTGATAACATTGGTTTGAATTTAAGAAGCAATTGATTGCAATTTGCAGGAGCTACCCTACTCTCTGTTTGGCACTGCGGGATTATTAAATTCACATGACTTTTTAATTCCCAATAGAGGCGACCCAAAAAACTTCCTTGAAATTTCCTCAGCTTAACCCAAGTCAGTTAATGCCTAATGGGACACCTTTGTCCACTTTGATAGTGATGGGTCACTTTCAGTCCCATATGGGCACATGAGCGTATTTGTCCTGTTGTAATGTTTGTTACATACACGCTGATATGCTATCTTGCCATTAATAATTAATAATTGATTAATTTATATTTAATTAAATATAACTCATTGTTAGATAGATGAAATTTATTATGGATTGACCGATTATACATCATTTTAGTGAAAAAAAATTAATGAAAAAAGTTTATGAATGTAATATTAGTGATACAAATTTCACTTTCTTGACACGTGCTTATCACCCTTCACTTATTTTAATGGTGCCCTTGTCGTATTTCAACTATGTTGGCTAATGGGATCATTTCAATGGTCTCCTAACCAAACCATTGTTAGAAAATGTTTTGACCATGAGTTATGGAATGTAGTGATTATAAATGTAGTTCAAACAGGTTTCATTGATTATTATTGTAATAACTAATAAAATAATTTTATGTCAGTATTTTGATTGATTTGGTTAATAAGTGTTGTCAGAAATTGCTGATTTTCAACCTCCCATTTTCTATAGTTAAGATAATACATTGAATTGCTTTTGTTTTAAAATTTCATTGGAAATGATTGTAAAATGATATAAGTTTTTATGTAATTTTCGTTAACAGACATTCTCTTAGTATTTCTGTAACTTGCAAGCATATTTTTCACATCATCATCATCAATAATTTGGATTAATCCATCAAGATCATTGAGGTTACTCCTTGGCTTCAAGTAAAAAAATTTGTCTTCTCAGAGTATATCAAAGTCATTGTTTTTCTTTATGTAATCCAATAAAGCAAAGTATGTGAGAAACTCAAACTTCAAATCAAAATCATAGTGCTTCTCACCCACTTTATCATTAATACACGTTCATGTAGGTGAAAAGACAAAATATCCATTTCTGATATGCCAATTCTTCCTATTATAAAAAAAGTAAATTCAAGTTAGATAAATATTAAATACACTGACAAACAATATTAATAATGTGTGTACATGATAGACATAATAACGAATTGATTTGGTAATTAGGAAAACATTAAAAAAAAAAATATTAAATGATATTTACCAATAGAATCATATGCTTTATCTCGCTGTAGAAGAGAATGGTGATTAAGACATGACTTGTCATTGTTGTTTGTACTAGATTGCACCTTATTGAGTTGTGCTCATGATGAGTTTTTTTGCATATCCTGAGAGATATTATCAGCATGATCACTCTTTTTGTTATTAGACTTAGTTTTTCTTTTGCTTTTAACTAAACCTCCACGCCTACTCATATTGTTAGTATTCTAAAAAGATATTATTTATAATAAAATAAATCATTGAGTTATAAATAAATAAATGAAAGAAAAAGACATTATTTAACCGTGACCATAATATTTCAAACATAGAGGGATTTAGGTATAGCAAAGTTTCTTATTTATATTGTGATTAAAGTTTGATGTTGATGAATTATTCTTATATTTCTATTACTTATAATCAAGACCAACTAATATTATCTTAAATCCGTATCCCTTAATTAATTTATTTTCAAGAATTTTTCATAAAACGGAAAAGTTTCTTAAACTCCAATGTCAATTCATTCATCCATTTTATAAAAACTTAATTCATTAAGAAGTCAGATTGTGCATAAAAAGCAATCTGTCTTAGGATAACTGATTTTTTGGTTGCAAAATATTAATTAAATAATATAAGATGAAAAATGTAAAAGAACAAAAGGGAGAACGACTTACACGTACCCAAGGTTTATCGTAATGACAAGTTGGTACCCAAAAAGTTTTGAAATGACAAATAGGTACTTTCCGTCATGTTACATTAGTGATTTACATTTATTCTTGTTTATTAATAGTGAAAAGACTAAAATGCCCTTAAAAGTTTGAATTTTAGTTTTTTATAAATTTAAAATTTTTTAAAAAACCCCCTAAGTTTACAAATTTAACTAAATACCCTAATATATAAAAATTTTATAAAATAACAAAAACACCCTCACCACCTGCGTGCAGTTAGACCATCACCACCGAATCGTAGGAAAGTTGTGTTCGCAGAGCGTCGGAGATCGTGCTGCTGCGATCATCGGCCTTTTCTGCGGATCAGGTGGTCATGTGGTGGAAAGGCCGGATCATCTTTGCCAGATCAGGTCGTCGGCGTCGCAAAACTCCATCTGCGGCGTCGGCGGCCAGATCTGGCAGTCATCGGCCTTTTCCGGCCAGAGTCTGATCTGGCGAAAAGGCCGATCTAGCAGCTGCTGCGGCGGCGATCTTGCCTTTTCGGCCGGATCAAGGCGATCTAATCGAAAAAGGTCGGATCTACGGCCGATCTGGTCGTCGGCCAGCGAAAACTCCATCTGCGGCGTCGGCGGCATTTGGCGTAGATCTGGCCTTTTCCGGCCGAGAATCGACCGGATGCTGGCGGAAAAGGCCGATCTAGCTGCGCCGGCAGCCCAGATCTTGCCTTTTTCGGCGGATCCATGGCGGATCGATCGGAAAAGGTCGATCGGCGCGTTCACGACGATCCGCAGTTTTGCTTGATTCCGCGATGGTGGCCGAAATCTGGCACTGTGGTGGTGGGAGTGTTTTTGTTATTTAACAAACTTTTTATATATGGGGGTGTTTAATTAAATTAGTAAACTTAGGCGGTTTTTTTGAAATTTTTAAATTTATAAAAAACTAAAATTGAAAGTTTGAAGAGCATTTTAGTATTTTCTCTATTAATAAACAAAAATCATTAACAGAATATGACAGAAGATATCTATTTATCATTTTAAAACTTTTTAAGTATCAACTTGTCATTACAAATCGTTCGGCCAAGAAAAAAAAATAGCAAAGTCTGATAACACTATTTATTGCAGCAGACATGGAAAAAGACAAAGCAAAAGTAGTAAACTGGAGTCTCGGGAATCTGCCTTGAGGGGTTTCTTGGTTACAAAATACTAATTAAATAATATAAGATAGAAAATGTCAAAAAAAATATATATAAAAATTAGAAAAGTCTGATGACAGTATTTATTGCAGCAGACATGGAAAGAGACGAAACTAAAGTAGCAAGCTGGAGTCTGTTATCAAACAAACATGTACTAAATATTTGACTGCATTTTCTGAAAACTCTAGAAAGTTATATTGCGGAAAAAACAAGGCAAGTTGTCAACGAAAATGACATTTGAAACTATCAATATTGACTGTATTTTCTGAAACTCTATAAACACATATAATGTTCGGAAAAAAGCAAAGCACGAAACACTAGAAAAAGAAATCATTGAAGCACGAAACACTAATAAAATAAATCCTCAATGATGTTGTATTGGTTAAAAAAGAAAACAAACTTTTAAAGGTTGTAATCGTTTGCTACCCTTATTTTTTATTTTTTTTATGTTTATGATAAAATAAAAGCTTTAAAAAAAATCCTAAAAAAAAGCGTAATTAAAAAAATATGAAAGGGATAAAAAGTACTGTTTTTTATAATTTGAAAAACATTTACTCTTTATGGTAGTTAATTGTAAATATTTTTTTATTTATTTTAATTATTTTATATAACTATTTAAATAAATATAAAATTTTTTATTATTTTTTTATTTGACAAAAGACACTGTCACATAATTTAATACAAAGAAGATGTTGAGATAATCTGTACTACTATCACTCAAAATCATCCACCAATTTCACACACAACACAAACAACGAATATAAAGAAATCAAGAACAAAGGACACACAATTTTTACCGTGGTTCGCTTATCCTATATGGGATAAACTACATCCACGTTGAGCTCAAGAAACTCAGGAGCTCGCTGCACTAAAGATTAATACAACCTGATACAAATAGATTCTACACCCAAAAATACTCCAAAGACAACGTATCTCACTCTCACAACAACCTGAAATTTTTCTATGAGAACTCTAAATCAAAGCCTCAAGACTCAAGGGAAACACAACCCTTACAAGTGATTCAACCAACCACTCAAAAAATTCCAGCCAAGAAAAGAAACGAAAGCAGCAGATGTTCTTTACAGAATACAAAGCCGAAAAAATAAAACCCAAGTGACCAAAGCTGAAAAAAACGCGACGAAGATAAAGTCTTTTTTGCATTCTGTTTTTGGGTAGAATGGATCCCCTGGCCGTCGATTTTTAATGTCCTTCAATAGTCGGATTTGTTTGTGATGACAAGAGTAAAACGACAGTGTTCCACTAAATGCATAACGTCGGCGTTTTGTGTGCTTCACTCTAACATTCTCCACCATGAAGCTCCAAAAAAAAAAAACACAAACACAACCAAACAGCTTAGTCTAATTCTCTCTAGTGCGGCTACCTCCACAAGAATCCTTCTCGGCTCGATATTTCTTTGCTTATTGTATAAGCAAGCGAGTTCAAAGAGTGTTTGAACTTTGTGGCGATTACTACCTTTGTGCCCATGTCAATTTGGGTTGTCCTCGGTTGATATCTTCTTCAAGTCTATGATTCCTTTAGCCACTAAATCCCTCACGAAATGATATCTAACATCCGTGTGCTTTGTCCTTTCATGGTAAACTGGATTTCTACTTAGGTGAAGTGCACTCATTGTCCGAAAACACTCTGTCTTCTCATCAATCGCTCCACCTCGGATAGGATCCCCTTAAGCCATAATCCTTCTTTGAATACATCTGCAGAATGTATTCGCCTCGTGGAGGAGAGGGCAACAATGGGTTGAAGGCTGGGACTTCCGCTTATGCAATTTCCTCCCAATGTGAAGTAGTATGAGGTAGTAGACTTCCTTGTGTCCTTGTCTCTGCAAAATCGAGTCTACATATCCCACAAGATCAATTGAGTTTCCTCTTTTCTTATATTCCATTGAACATATATTGTACTATTAATATATTTTAGTAACCATTTCAATGCTAACCAGTGTTCTATACCTGGATTGGACATAAAACGACTAAGAAGTGAAATGGAATAAGATAGGCCAGGTCTGGTGCTAATCATGGCGTACATGATTGATCCTATCACATTGGCATAAGGAATTTTTTCCATCTTAATGAATTGATTCAGTCTTGGGACTTTGTGTCTTACTAAGTGTAAAATGGCTAGCTAAAGGCATGGATGCGGCTTGGAATCGACATTCCAAATCGGATACCGATTTCAATAAGTAGGAGGATTCTTTGAAGTTTTAGTTCACATCCTCTCTTTTTCTATCAATAACTATCCCTAGGATCTTTTTAGCACTACCTAAGTTCTTCATGTCAAACTCAGAATTCAGCCTAGATTTCAAGTCATTTATTCTGGTTTTTGATTTACTAATTAGTAACATGTCATCTACATAAAGCAGTAAATACACAGGCATACCAGAATTTAAATCATAGTAAAAACAACTGTCATACTCACTTCTTTTGAATCCTATACTGGTAATGAAGGTGTCAAACCTTTTATACCATTGTCTAGGGGCTTGTTTAAGCCCATCAGTTTGTGTAAGAGACAAACATGTTCGGGATAGTTTTTATCAATAAACCCCATAAGTCGTTTCATGAAGATTTTTTTCATCTAGATTACCATGCAAGAAAGCGGTTTTAACATCTAAGCTGTTCTAGTTCTAGGTCTAGATGTGCAACTATAGATAGCATGATCCTAATGGTTTTATATTTGACTACAGGGGAGAAGATTTCATTGAAATCAATCCATTCCCTTTGGGTGTAGCCTTTTGCTACAAGCCTAGCTTTAAATCTAGGAGGGTCAATAGAAGTCATACCTTCCTTTACCTTATACAGCCATCTGCAGTCAATAAGCTTCTGTTTTTTTGGACAGGGTACTAGGGACCAGGTCCCATTTACCTTCAAGGAGTGCATCTCCTCTTCCATGGCAGCTTGCCATTTCTCCCTGTCTTTGGACCTTATTGCTTCATCATAGCCATGCTGGTTCGTTCTGCGAATTTCACACTGCTGAACCAAAGCTGTAAACACTAAGTCAGCATATGAGTATCTTGCAGGAGGTCTGATTTCTCTCTTGGTTCTGTCTCTGGTGAGTTGGTATTGTTCAGGTGACTCTGTTGAAGTATTCTGAAATTTCAGTTTGATCATCCTCTGATTCATGTTCCAGATCTGAAATTGTAGGTGTTTGCTCTTGGTTCTCCAGTTCAGTTTGAACTTTGACCTGCTCCACCTCAATTTGTGTCCCATTGTACTGATCTTGACTAATTTCCTCAGTGGTAGAGGTACCTGTAGGATTATTAGAGATTCTACAAGGAAAAAGATTTTCGTTAAAAATAACATCTCTACTTATAATAACTTTTACCCCTGGTGCCTCTCTTTCCCACAACCTATACCCTTTAGTCCCCTCTTGGTAACCTAAGAATATACATCTCAAGGACCTAGGTTCTAATTTTCCCTCACTGGTGTGTGCATAAGCAGCACATCTAAAAGCTCTAAGGTGACCTAGGTTGGGCTTCCTATTAGTCCATTTTTCTTCTGGGCATTTGAAATTAATGGCACTAGAGGGACTCCTATTAACCACATAAGCTGCAGTATTAAGGGCCTCACCCCAAAAGGATTTTGGTAAACCTGATGTGAACAGTAGACATCTAATTTTTTCTAACAAAGTCCTGTTCATTCTCTCAGCGACTCTATTCTGTTGTGGAGTCTTCCTCACAGTCCTATGTCTAAGTATCCCTTGATCACTACGGGGTGGTCAAACTCACTATTCTGAGAATTCTAGGCCGTTATCGCCCGAGAGCTTTAACTCTCCTATCAGTTTGGTTCTCCACTAATGCTTTCCAACTCTTAAACCTAGCTAGAGCCTCATCTTTGGTCTTAAGCAGATAAACCCAAAATTTTCTACTATAGTCATCAACTATAGACAGAAAGTAACTACTTCCCCCATGTGTTTTGGTTTTTGCAGGCCCCCATAAATCAGCATGAAGATATTCTAAGTTATTGGTGGCGAGGTGAGTTCCTTTCTGGAAGCTCACCCTATGTTGTTTCCCTAATATGCATGTCTCACAAAAATTTAAAGTATCGACAGACTCCTTACCAAACATACCTTGCTGGCTCAGAATGTTGAGTCCTTTCTGACTCATATGGCCCATTCTGAGGTGCCACTTTTCTGTAACAGTAAGATTAGTAGTGAACAAAGCAGAATTGACATAATTTGAACAGTAATTACCACACAGGATGTAGAGGCCATTTCGTTTGACACCTTTCAGATTTAGGTTCTTATTCTTATACACATTTAGGCAACCATCTTCAGCCTTATAACAGCAGCCTAGTTCATCTAATGTACCTAGGAAATCAAGTTTCTTTTCAGTTCTGGTATATATCTCACCTTAGTTAATTTGACAGATTTACCATTATCAAGACTTAGAACTATACTCCCAATCCCTTGAACCTTGCAAGCATTATTATTCCCCATGTAAACAGTCTCTAACTGACCAGCTTCAAACTCCTGAAACCACTCCCTATTGGGGCTCATATGGAATGAGCAACCAGAATCTAATACCCATTCTTCTACATTTTCAGACCTAGATACAGTCAACACTTCAGATTCTTGGATATCAGTTTTACTAGAGGCTATATTGCTCTCTGTACTATTCTGTTTTTGCTTCCTGATCCACTCATAATAGTTTTTCTTTAGGTGACCAGTCTTGTTACAGAAGAAACATTTCCTTGTTTCTCCTTTTCCCTTATGAGTATTCTGGTTTTTCTTTTTATTTCTAGAACCAGTATTAAATTGAGAATTACCCCCAGACTGCCTACAATCTCCCTTTCCTTTCACAAACAGACTACTGTTATTTTTCTTCTGGACCCTAAGCTCTAGTTCTCTAGCCTTTAAACCTGATGTAATTAGGTCTATACTAGGGACAGTTCCAGTGTACAACAAGGGCATTCTTGACAACCATATATTCTTCAGTAATGGAATTTAAGAGAATCATGGCTAAACTAGACTCACTGAGTTCTTGATCAGTGCCCTTGAGTACAAGGGTCATTTTCAAGAACTCATCTAGGTTCTCTTCTATGGTCCTAGCACTATCCATCTTATAAGAAAACAGTATACCTTTCAAATAAGCAAGATTAGGGCGATTGAGCGCATAGAGTGATTCTAGCTTACCCCGAGAGTTAACGGTGTCTCGGCACCATCTACCTTTCGTGAGCGTTGTCGGCCGATTCATGGACGATGAGATTGTACGCCTCCTCGTCAATTTCGGCTTTCTTTTTTAGCTTTTCCTCGGGCCATTTGGTCGGTCCTTCTCGGTGCCACGCCACTTTGTTATGTGAGAAGTGCCTTCATTTTCTTCTTCCATGTGTTGAAATCAACTTTGCCATCATAGTGTGTGATTTCAACCCGTGTGGTACTCATTACGTGCAAGCGATGGTAATGGTGTTTGATAATTTTGAATGATTTGAAGAACAAGGGTTTCACTCGAATTTGTGGTTATCACAAGAAATTAAGGACTAATTTTGAAGATTTCCTAACTCTAGACCTCTTGAATCTTGAAATCAAGAAACCCCCAAAAATTTATCAAACCCTAATTTCAACAAGAAACCCTAAAATTGTGAACCCTAAATTGATGGCTCGATACCCTTTGTTGAGATAATCGTACTACTATCACTCAAAATCATCCACCAATTTCACACACAACACACAAACAACGAATGTAAAGAAATCAAGAACAAAGGACACACGAATTTTTACCGTGGTTCGCTTATCCTATATGGGATAAACTACATCCACGTTGAGCTCAAGAAACTCAGGAGCTCGCCGCACTAAAGATTAATACAACCCTTTGATACAAGCGATTCTACACCCAAAAAATACTCCAAAGACAACGTATCTCACTCTCACAACAACCTGAAATTTTTCTATGAGAACTCTAAATCAAAGCCTCAAGACTCAAGGGAAACACAACCCTTACAAGTGATTCAACCAACCACTCAAAAAATTCTAGCCAAGAAAAGAAACGAAACAGAGCAGATGTTCTTTACACAGAATACACGAAACTGAAAAAATAAAACCCATGACCAAAGCTAAAAAAGCGTGACAAGATAAAGTCTTTTTTGCATTCTGTTTTGGGTAGAATGGATCCTGGCCGTCAGATTTTTAATGTCCTTCAATGGTCTGGATTTGTTTGTGATGACAAGAGTAAAACGACAGTGTTCCACTAAATGCATAACGTCAGCGTTTTGTGTGCTTCACTCTAACAGAAGATAATGATGATGGTGATTTATGTTTATCAAATATATATATAATATGGTTTGATTATTAGCATTAATATAATGATTGTTAATTAAAATACTTGTGATTTTTTAAATTGCATATGATATTTTTGGGAAGAAGATCATTAATCTATGGTCTTAAATTTGTCCAATTGATTAGCCATTTTTCCATTAATTATTAATATTTGTGGTAAAGTTTTGAGGAGTGGACTGTGGAAATGAAAATTTGTTTTTATTTCATTTTTATTATACCTATGGGCATTTAACTTTATTGGGAATACCTCTTCTTTTGTACTATTTATATTTATTGCCTTAGTTGTTTCCCTGTAAGCAAGGAAAATAAATTATTTTACTTGTGAATTGGAATTTGGCAAAGTTTTTTTAAGTAGAATATGCATCAAAATTAAATGTATATAATAAATTAGGTTTAGGAGGATTAGATGTTTGATTACTTACCCTAATATCAGGTTGGGTTTAATCGTTTGTTGAGTCCTCAATTAGCCTAATTGAATTGAATTGAATTGAGTCGACTTTTTATTTATCTGAATTGTTGATTTCAAGAAGAAAAAGTTAGTTAATAATAATGTCTGCATCTTTTTGCATTATCTTTACATGGTTTTGTTGTGTTGCGTTTTCTAATTTTTGAATTTTGTTTTTATGATTTTGGCTTTTTGTGTGAGTTGCAACTGCGTTGATTTTGGTACCCATCACTTCACACCCACTTCATGTACAATACATTAATAGTATAAGTTTTTATTCTGAAACTTATGAGACTTTTTGTTTCTCTCACTAAACCCGTCAAGTAATTGCTTTAAACCAGACATGGGAACCAAAAATTCATTTTTGGGAGGGTTAAATAAATGTATATAAAAGAATGATCAATTATATTGCTGTAAGAAAATCACTCAAAACCAAACAAAGGACAAAAGCAACTACACCAGAAAAATGACAAAAGGCCCAGGGAGAAACAAATACAACCTGCAATACAAGTGGAACAGCCCACACCCTTTGTAGCCCAACGCCCCAACCAAACATAGCACCAGCTGCAGAAAGCCAAAATTTTACACTAACAATGCCCAAATCTGCGGGGCAGCATCTACACAACAGCTCCAGTTTGGGAAAGCATTTCCAGACTGCACAATAAAAAGCTAATCGGCAGCCTAGTTAGTAAATACGGGTACGGCAAAAAAACGGTACGGGAATTTTACGGGTATGATACGGCAAATGGTAAAAAATACGTTTGTAAAAATTCGGTCATAAAATTCGGATACGGAAAAAATACGATTCGGATATATACGGGTTTAATACGACACATTGTCAATAATACGTTTTGAAAAATACGGCAATAGCAATCTTGGTTTTAGCACTTTTCAAAACATCCCCATTTAAATAATCCATTGTGGTCGACCCTATAATTTATTTTCCTTTTAATTTAAAGTATATTTGAACAATAACTAAGACTAGTATTTTTATCCTTAATTTTATAGCTACGCATACAAAGTTTGGATTCAATTAGTATAATTGTTTTATTTTCTGAATTTAATTGGACAGTACATTCAAAGGTCAAATAATAATAGTGTTATGAAATCTAAAAACATGACAAAGTGCACATGGGTTTACAATTTGCAGTTGGTGTTGGTTGTAAATTGATGGTTTGTTGCTTTTTTCTTCTTCTTTAAGTATCTGCCAATTCCAAATCCAAGCCCGACAATATTATTTTTATGAATTCATGCTTTTCTTTTGCAGTTTTGCCTTTACCTTTTGCTTTCATAGATGATCTTTAGTCTTTTTATTTTGACCCATACAACACAAAACAACAGAACTAAATGAAATATTATGTTAAAACAGATACCAAATATAACTCTCACAAGCATTTCATCAAACATGTTTCAAACAAATCTATCAATCCACCAACATAACAAATCCATCAATCCACCAGCCCCTATTACTACTGCTCACACACCAACACAAACACAAACAAATCACCAACATACAAGATTCAAAGAGAGTTAAAAAGAGAAGAGAAGAAGTGTGTAGCTTGAGGCTTGAAGAGTTGAAGTCTTGGACTTAAAGCTTGGAGAAGAGAGTTAAAAATTAAAAAGAGAAGAGAAGAAGAGATCAAGACTCAGAGTCAAGAGATGAAGAAAAAAGAGTTGAATTGTTGAAGATTTGAAGAAGAGATGAAGACTGTGGAAGAGAGGCAGAAAGAGGAGAAGGAGATTTTTTTTAATTTTAGTCAAACCCCCACCAAAAGCAGCGTCGTTTTGCCTTATCATGTAATTATTTTTTTGTACGCAAAAATTCGGCAATAATTCGGGTATAATTCGCGAATTATACGGATAGGGTATATAATTCGCGAATTATACGACAGCCATAATAAAATACGTGAATTCGCGTTTTATACGGGAATTATACGGCTAGCCGTATAATTCGCGTATAAAACGTGAATTTACTAACTAAGATCGGCAGCCAAAAAAAAAAAAAAACCCAGAAAGTCTGTACTCACTGTGGGACAACCTGGAGCAACAGTACACTCTCCAAATGGACATAAAGCCAATCAGTTTGCAGTCTATACAGTAGCCAGAATCTCCAGACAAAATGGGTGTTCTCCCACGGCCTCATCTCCTGATGAAGGCTCCCAAGGGTTCCAAACTTAACCAATATGCGTACATATTTAATCAACGTGTTTCTTGTTGAATTCTTTTTTAATTTTTTTTTTTTAATTTTAAAAATGAGAGAAGTGAAGATATTAATACCCACTTAACAAAAGGGTTTCTACCATCCAGAAATGAGATAAGAGCTGATATTAAACGAACCCATGATTTTTAAAAATATACTTTAATCCTATATTTTTATTGTGTTTCCTTTCTTTCTCCACTCTTTTATCTCTTTACTTTCTTTCCCTTCATGAGAGAAAGAGAGAGGAGAGTCTTTGAACTCAAATGATACATATGCATAATCATCAAACGTCTGAAATATACATCTGATCACAAACGAAACAAAGCTCTGAAATTAAATAGATAAAAAGATACAAGATGGTCCTAATAAAATCCACTTTACAATCACAATATTTACACAAATATTTCTCATGGATAAGACCGAAACAATCAGAAAATAGAGAAACCAAGAACTAGATAAGAGCATCACCAATGTGCTCTAACGGAAAGAGAAATACCAAACGAGGAAGTGCAATGGGTAACCCGCTTAAATCTCCTCAAGTTCAGTCACAACATCAGACATTTTTGGCCTGAAATCAGGAGTCTGATCAACGCACCTCATTGCCAGATCAAAGATTCCAATGAATTGCTTCATATCATAACTTGTTAACTTTTGATCCACCAACCCGGAATAACTTCCTCTTTTATGTAACACAGCAGCCTGCATAAACGCAACTATGTCACCCTCAAATGCATATTCGTATCTGAAAATTCAATCGGTTGATGTTGAATAAAATGCTATTACCCTTTGTAAAAGAGATTCAGTCTCTTTGTTCCCTTCATCCTTTGAATTACTTTGCCGACTAATTATTTCAGTCAGAACAATCCCGTAACTGTAAACATCAGCTTTGTCTGTTATGGATTCCCTCCTTAGCACCTCAGGTGACATGTATCTGAAACAATAAAAAAGTGATCATATAGTTTTGAACATCGGCACATACAAATTGTACAATCATTTTATTTGTTCAGTAAGAAACAAAAAATAAATAAATAAAATTATTAAAAAAATGACGCTATGTACTTAATGTGTTACTTACGTAAACCCTGCAGCTATTTTGTGGAGAAAATCATACGGCTCATCCTCGCCATAGAGCATTGCTAGTCCTAAGTCTGATAGCTTAGCGTTAAAATTTTCATCAAGAAGAACTTTACTGGCTTTTATATTTCTATGAAGAATTTTGCCAGTTGCAAGTTCATGTAGATACTCCAGACCCTTTGCTATTCCACGGCAGATCTCAACTCTCCTTTGCCAATCAAGTTGCCGTTGAACATTTGAGTCATCTGCACAGCTTACAACATTTTTATTCTTAATTAAGGGTTACATTTATCAATAAAAATGGCAATATATATCCTTCGTCTTCGCTAGTTTTCTTTTTCCTTGCAATGAAATACTTTTCAATCACAATGGGCATGCACCAGATCAATTAGTGGGGCGGCGACACTGACAGACATGGTAAAAGCAGTGATTATGTGTTGCAATGGTAATATATTTAACAGATCAATTAGAACACTAACAACTTTATAATTTTTTTTGGATAAATAATGTAAAAAATTCTGAAAATTAGAACACTAAAATCGACAAGTATTTCAGAACCCCAGAAAGCACACACTGACACAACCCGTCCCGAATTTCCTCATCCCGTAGGATCCGGGCGCTTCCACAAGACTCGGATACCCGAGACGTGCCATGTAGAAAAACTGCGAAACCTGTTTAAAGACATACTTTTCCTGAATAACATCATAGTATTTCCATTTCCAACATCTCAAAAAAAGACATGCATCATCTTTCGTTTTACAAAAGAAAAGAGTTAGGGAAACTTGTGGTATCAGGTTTTCCACTTATACTACACATTCCAAAATATGTAACAAAAGGAAATACATGAAGGAAAACACGAGTTCTTGAAACGAAAGTCCAAATTTTACAATGCGACATAAATATAAAACCCACATAAAAGATGTCAATGCGTGGCACAACCCCTGACAGGAGACTCTGCTCTCGGCACGATCTCCCAGGAAGGTCCCTGGTGGGGGAAAAACATTTAAAAAGGGGTGAGCTGAAATACTCAGTGAGTGGGGAAAGGGGGGAGTTTGCAAAATATTCGTCAAACGAAAGTGGCATGCAATGGTTCTTATAAAATACAGAAAACAACATGATTCCATTGAACATTCTTTTATGGTGGCAGCTAATCATCCATGTATGCATGCATAACTCATTTCTAATTATTCTAAGTATTATAATATGATCAATTAAACTGACAACAATTTCTGAATCCTAGCTCATCACTAAATGCTGAAAATTCTTTTATGAGAACTTAAAGAATATCTGTAAATGCTTATGCTTCTAAAGACGATGTTTTCTATAAATCATGCTACAACATCAACTGTTTCATATAACTAATGCAAACTATCCATCAGATACTGAAAACTGAAGCTATTAACTGATACTGAAAACTACAGGCTGGTATCTAAAAACTTTAAACCGATATCCTGTTTGGGAACAATAAACTGATACTAAAGGTTCTCATGCATGTGATTCTGAAAATAACAACTCTACTAGTCATGCTGTAAACATCCAAACCATCATTCAATGAACACTCATGATTCACAAGACAAAATCTGGTAACTAAATTTATAACTATTGTGATGATATAAAATTGAAAACTGATTTTTCTGAAACTATCTGCGATAAGCTGATTTTGGAATACTGTAAACTTTATGCTGATGTGAACTTTAAAGCTGGATCTGTAGCTTTTCTATTCTTGAAAACTATAAGCTAATATCTTATTTCGAAACTGGGGCTAATACTGAAGGCTCTCTTAATATTCTGAAAAACTCATATTGAGATTATCGCTCATAACTGATACTCAAAACTGAATGTGATTTTGAACATTCTAAAACTAATTATGATATTAATAATAGAAAACCCTCACCGCAACTAGTACCCTGGGGGAAAAATCTCGATACTTGGTGGGCATCCCACACACAGGCAGAGCTGGGAAAAACATCTCAATACCCGGCAAGATCTATCATCGCGCAGGCAGAGCCTGAAGAAAACAATCTCAATACCTGGCGGACAAGCTCAACGCCTAGGCGAGCACTAAATATCTCAATACGCATGCGCGAGCTCAAGACCAAATATCTCAATACCCGGCGGAATCTGCATCGCGTGGGCGAGCACAGGGGCTGGGGGATGGGTACTTCGTAGGGTGGTTTTAGCACCACAACATACTCATGCATAATCTCATGTAACATGTAAGTCAAGAGTATATTACGTATGTGCTTATAAATCAGACATATATGACATAATATTCAAAAATCACATAAAAGGGTGAAACTGTAATATTTTAAACATGTTTCAGAACTGACATTTTAACCCAGACTCAAATTTACCACAACATCATATCACCACGCATTAATCCAACACCACCCGTGAACAATAATTCCTTTTTAATCTGGTCAATAACCAATATTAAGACATTTCTACAATAACACATCAAAAACATCAAAGATGAAGAAGTAATTTTAAATAAGTAACCCAAGGAAAAGTATAAAGAAATTCATGAAGACCATGTCCAACAAATTGAACAAGTAAGACAACTCAACACTTACTGTAAAACCCCATTCTAATCATATATATATTCGCTTTGGTTTTGTTTATAAGGAGGGACTTTTCTGTCAAATTTTAAAGTTTGGTTAGTGATGAAAACGAAGAAATGGAAGCTGTTGGGTTTGCATGTAACAAGGGCACAAAATTTGGACATTTTTGTATAGAAAAGCTTAGGTGGCGGGGTTAGATTGAAATTTAGAGAAATTGGGGGGCAGAAAAAATTTTAGAAAAAAATGTTTGTTTAAAAAGGGGAAGGGAACTGGGCAGTTCGCCCAAAGGAAGAAGAAGAAAACGAGAGGAGAAGAAAGAAAGAAGAGAGGAGAAAGGAAAGGAAAGAAAAGAAAAGGAAAAAAAAGGGGAAAAAAAAGGGGAGAAGAGAAGAAAGAGTGGTTTGGCCGAGAGATAGAGGGAGAGAAGAAGAGAAGAACAAAGAGAAAGGGGGAGTTTATTAGTTTTAAGTCTGTGAACAGTGGATCATCAAATCGTGATCTGGAGCTCATTCGCCGTCCGATCGTGCTGATTTTCGGATATGTTGTTCATGAAACACAGCTCTACATTCTGAACGGTGGAGATCGAAATCTAAGCACTGTAATAGGCAGCCAATTATAGGATAGAAGAGTGAGTGGATCAAATGAAAGTTTTCTTAAAAAAATTCAGATTTATGTTTGCATGTTAAATATAGTTGGCCATTTTTGCTTTTTGATGAGTTTTGAGCTGAATTTGAAGCTTGCCGAACTTGCTTTCCTTTCCATGCCTTTGGATAAATGTTTGGTTGGTTAATTTGGTGCTTAAAATGGAGTGTATTTTGCTTGCATGTGTTCGGCTGAACATAGAAAAAGTGATACTGCATCAGATCTGGTCTTGTGTTGCATGTCATTAGATCTTTCTTAAAAGCTTAAGACTTATGTCTGCATGTTAATGTTTTGATGAGTTTTTGGATTATATGTGAAGTTTGTGTGAGTTGCTTGTTTTCCCATGCTTCGGCTGGATTTGGGAAGGTAGAAGTTAAGTGAGTAATTAAAAAGGGCTAAACTGCCAGTTTTGAAAACATATTTTTTTACAGTTTTAATTTTTCACCTATGTATTGATATATTCATGTTAAAGGAAATGTTACAATTTAGAGCTTGGAAATTGGTTGAACTGCATATGAGTTGAGATTTGTGATGTCGATATGATTTCTTGGTAATATTATAAATGTGGTGAATTTGTTAGTTTTGAGAATATGTTTTAAAAACTTGCATTTTACCCCCTGTTTTCCATGAAATCTCATATGTTGGCATGAGTTATCCTTATATGAAATATTCTTATATTATTATTATTATTATTATTTTTGCTCTTGGGTTTAATTATAATTATAATGTGTTATATGAGGTTTGACTTTTAAAAGTGATATTTGCTTATGATTTGTATCAGACATATGCTAAGATCATGTGATGTTGAAGTAATTTATAATCTGGGTTATACTGTCAGTTTTTGAAACATGTTTAGAAAATTGCAGTTTCACCCCTATATGCGATTTCTAAATATTATGTCATATATGTATGATTTATAAGCACTTACAAAATATGCTCTTGACTTACATGTTACTTGAGATTATGCATGAGATTGTTATGGTGCTAAAACCACCCTACGAAGTACCCATCCCCAGTTTCAGGCTCTGCCCACGCGATGCGGGAGGTTATGGGTATTGAGATATTTGGTCTTCGGGCTCTGCGCATGCGTATTGAGATATTTAGTGCTCTGCACAGGCGTTGAGTTTGTCGCGGTATTGAGATGGTTTTCTTGAGGCTCTGCCGCGCGATGATAGATCTTGCGGGTATTGAGATGTATTTCCCAGCTCTGCCTGTGTGTGGGATGCCCACCAGGTATCGAGATTTTTCCCCAGGGTACTAGTTGTGGTGAGAACCTTTAGTATCAGTTTACTGCTTCGAAACAGGATATCAGTTTAAAGTTCTCAGATACCAACCTACAGTTTTCAGTATCAGTTAATAGCTTCAGTTTTCAGTATCTAATGGATAGTTTGCATTAGTTATAGCTTGATTGATGTTGTAGCATGATTTATAGAAAACATCGTCTTTAGAAGCATAAGCATTTCTGACCATTCTTTAAGTTCTCATAAAAGAATTTTCAGCATTTAGTGATGAGCTAGGATTCAGAAATTGTTGTCAGTTTAATTGATCAGATTATAATACTTAGAACAATTAGAAATGAGTTATGCATGCATACATGGATGATTAGCTGGCACCATAAAAGAATGTTCAATGGAATCATGTTGTTTTACGTATTTTATAAGAACCATTGCATGCCACTTTTGTTTGCGAATATTTTGCAAACTCCCCCTTTCCCCACTCATTTGAGTATTTCAGCTCACCCCTTTTTAAATGTTTTTCCCCCACAGGGACCTTAGGAGATCGTGCCGCGGTGAGTCTCGCTCGGGGTTGTGCCACGCATTGACATCTTTTATGTGGGTTTTATATTTATGTCGCATTGTAAAATTTGGACTTTCGTTTCAAGAACTCGTGTTTTCCTTCATGTATTTCCTTTTGTTACATATTTTGGAATGTGTAGTATAAGTGGAAAACTGATACCACAAGTTTCCCTAACTCTTTTCTTTTGTAAAGCGAAAGATGATGCATGTCTTTTTTGAGATGTTGGAAATGGAAATACTATGATGTTATTCGGGGAAAAGTATGTCTTTAAACGAGGTTTGAGTTTTTCTACATGGCACGTCTCGGGTGTCAGGAGTCTTGTGGGAGCGCCGGATCCTACGGGATGAGGAAGTCGGGGACGGGTTGTGTCAACTTGGTATCGAGCATGGTTTTCGATTTTTAAGGGCATTTTTTTTGAAAATTTTTACGCATGCCAATTTGTCCCTTAATGAAGTTTATTTCCATTCCATGAGTTTTATTTTAGAAACAAATTTGTTTATGTTTTGTAAATATCGGCATGAGTCAACGTGGCCGACCTCGCACGAAATCCGTGAGAGAATTATTAGTTCCTAGGGTGCTCGGGGAGGGTGAGTGAGCCTAGGGAAGAGAGAGTAGAAAGTCGGATGCCCAGAGGTCGGGACCTCGGGGACCCCGGGAGGAGGAATCGGATCTCGAAAATCAAAATGTTCGAGGAAGGACCAATGAATGAACAAAATGTGGGGCCCCTCCAAGGTGATGGGGGATAACATGGGTGACTATGGAATAGGATAGCTCAACTAATGACTAGGGTAATGCGGGATAGGGACGCATGGGCGTCAAGGGAGAAGGAAAAACTATAGAGAGCAAGAAAATTAGGGGCAACGAGACTTTGAGGGGACGGGAGATCCCACAATGCCGACTCTGGATGGATCAATTAGAGCAAGTATTTGGGATGATGGAGTGCGATGACCAAAAACTACGGTTTGCTACCTTTCTACTTAAAGGCGGGGCTCGTCATTGGTGGAGATCGGTACAACTTAGATATGAGGATCGACAACAATTACTTGGGCCAATTTCCGTCGGGGAGTTCTTGATCATTATTTTCTGTGGTGTATCGGGGACGCTAAGCAAAGTGAGTTTCTCGGACTAACACAAGGAAATATGTCGGTGGAAGGAATATTTGATTAAGTTTATTGAGTTATCTCGTTTTGCCCCACTTATAGTCGGAAATGAGAGAGCAAAATGTAGGAGATTTGAGGAGGGCCTCGGAGGTAGGATTAGAACAATAGTGGCCTCACTCTTGCTTAGAGTTTGGGAAATTGTGAGAGATAGCTATGAGCCGAGAGTAATTTGGGAGAGTTTGATAAGAGAGCCACAAAGACGAGTAGTAACCAGTGAGTGGGTAGTTGATGGCCCTAGTAATAGGAATCGAAAAAGAGAGGGTAGTTTTTCGGGACTTCTAGTAGTCGAGGACAAGACCGAGGCGGTCAGGGTCAATTGTCGGTGGGTAGCGATAATTGGAATAGAAGGTTCCAAGATAGTAGACAACGAGTTTTGGTAGTAGTGGGGATCAACAAGTACAATGCAATGAGTGTGGGAGATTTCATTTTGGGACAGGTGTCGGGAAGGTCCTCGAGGTTGTTATCATTGTGGGCAAAGTGGCCATCTTAAGAGGAATTGTCCTATTCTGACTCAAGGTGGTAGTGTCAATCAGAGACAGGTTCAGGAGAGGTTTCAGGTTCAAGGGGCACAGGGCAGGATTGCAAATAGTAGTAGTGGGCAACAAAAAGGATTAGAGCGACCCCAAACTCAGGCCCGTGTGTTCGCCTTGACACAACAAAATGCACAAGCCACTCCAGGTGTGGACACGGGTATGTTATCTAACTTTGAGCGTGAGAATCGTAATTTGATTAATCCTAATTTTTACACATTCGATTGTTTTCTAAGCATGCCAACCGAGAGTTAGAGATTCGTTGGTGTGTAGATTGATGGTAGTCATCTTATAGGAAACTCTTTATTAATGAAGGGTGTGTACTAGAGAATGTGTTGCTAGACTTATAAAAGGACCCATATCCGTGTATTACTCATAGTAAATTTCGAGGACGAAATTTTATTAAGGGGAAAGTTGTAAAACCCCATTCTAATCATATATATATTCGCTTTGGTTTTGTTTATAAGGAGGGACTTTTCTGTCAAATTTTAAAGTTTGGTTAGTGATGAAAACGAAGAAATGGAAGCTGTTGGGTTTGCATGTAACAAGGGCACAAAATTTGGACATTTTTGTATAGAAAAGCTTAGGTGGCGGGGTTAGATTGAAATTTAGAGAAATTGGGGGGCAGAAAAAATTTTAGAAAAAAATGTTTGTTTAAAAAGGGGAAGGGAACTGGGCAGTTCGCCCAAAGGAAGAAGAAGAAAACGAGAGGAGAAGAAAGAAAGAAGAGAGGAGAGAAAGAAAGAAAAGAAAAGGAAAAAAAAGGGGAAAAAAAAGGGGAGAAGAAGAAGAAAGAGTGGTTTGGCCGAGAGATAGAGGGAGAGAAGAAGAAGAAGAACAAAGAAAGGGGGAGTTTATTAGTTTTAAGTCTGTGAACAGTGGATCATCAAATCGTGATCTGGAGCTCATTCGCCGTCCGATCGTGCTGATTTTCGGATATGTTGTTCATGAAACACAGCTCTACATTCTGAACGGTGGAGATCGAAATCTAAGCACTGTAATAGGCAGCCAATTATAGGATAGAAGAGTGAGTGGATCAAATGAAAGTTTTCTTAAAAAAATTCAGATTTATGTTTGCATGTTAAATATAGTTGGCCATTTTTGCTTTTTGATGAGTTTTGAGCTGAATTTGAAGCTTGCCGAACTTGCTTTCCTTTCCATGCCTTTGGATAAATGTTTGGTTGGTTAATTTGGTGCTTAAAATGGAGTGTATTTTGCTTGCATGTGTTCGGCTGAACATAGAAAAAGTGATACTGCATCAGATCTGGTCTTGTGTTGCATGTCATTAGATCTTTCTTAAAAGCTTAAGACTTATGTCTGCATGTTAATGTTTTGATGAGTTTTTGGATTATATGTGAAGTTTGTGTGAGTTGCTTGTTCTCCCATGCTTCGGCTGGATTTGGGAAGGTAGAAGTTAAGTGAGTAATTGAAAAGGGCTAAACTGCCAGTTTTGAAAACATATTTTTTACAGTTTTAATTTTTCACCTATGTATTGATATATTCATGTTAAAGGAAATGTTACAATTTAGAGCTTGGAAATTGGTTGAACTGCATATGAGTTGAGATTTGTGATGTCGATATGATTTCTTGGTAATATTATAAATGTGGTGAATTTGTTAGTTTTGAGAATATGTTTTAAAAACTTGCATTTTACCCCCTGTTTTCCATGAAATCTCATATGTTGGCATGAGTTATCCTTATATGAAATATTCTTATATTATTATTATTATTATTATTTTTGCTCTTGGGTTTAATTATAATTATAATGTGTTATATGAGGTTTGACTTTTAAAAGTGATATTTGCTTATGATTTGTATCAGACATATGCTAAGATCATGTGATGTTGAAGTAATTTATAATCTGGGTTATACCGTCAGTTTTTGAAACATGTTTAGAAAATTGCAGTTTCACCCCTATATGCGATTTCTAAATATTATGTCATATATGTATGATTTATAAGCACTTACAAAATATGCTCTTGACTTACATGTTACTTGAGATTATGCATGAGATTGTTATGGTGCTAAAACCACCCTACGAAGTACCCATCCCCCAGTTTCAGGCTCTGCCCACGCGATGCGAGGTTCCATTTGGGTATTGAGATATTTGGTCTTGAGGCTCTGCGCATGCGTATTGAGATATTTAGTGCTCTGCTGGCGTTGAGTTTGTCGCGGGTATTGAGATGGTTTTCTTGAGGCTCTGCCCGCGCGATGATAGATCTTGCGGGTATTGAGATGTATTTCCCAGGCTCTGCTGTGTGTGGGATGCCCACGAGGTATCGAGATTTTTCCCAGGGTACTAGTTGTGGTGAGAACCTTTAGTATCGATTCTTGCAAGCAGGATATCAGTTTAAAGTTCTCGATACCAACCTACGTTTTGATTTTGATATCGATTAATAGCTTGAGTTTTCGGTATCTAATGGATAGTTTGCATTAGTTATATGCTTGATTGATGTTGTAGCATGATTTATAGAAAACATCGTCTTTAGAAGCATAAGCATTTCTGACCATTCTTTAAGTTCTCATAAAAGAATTTTCAGCATTTAGTGATGAGCTAGGATTAGAAATTGTTGTCAGTTTAATTGATCGATTATAATACTTAGAACAATTAGAAATGAGTTATGCATGCATACATGGATGATTAGTGGCACCATAAAAGAATGTTCAATGGAATCATGTTGTTTTCTGTATTTTATAAGAACCATTGCATGCCACTTTTGTTTGCGAATATTTTGCAAACTCCCCCTTTCCCCACTCTTTGAGTATTTCAGCTCACCCCTTTTTAAATGTTTTTCCCCCACCAGGGACCTTAGGAGATCGTGCCGGCGGTGAGTCTCCGCTCGGGGTTGTGCCACGCATTGACATCTTTTATGTGGGTTTTATATTTATGTCGCATTGTAAAATTTGGACTTTCGTTTCAAGAACTCGTGTTTTCCTTCATGTATTTCCTTTTGTTACATATTTTGGAATGTGTAGTATAAGTGGAAAACCTGATACCACAAGTTTCCCTAACTCTTTTCTTTTGTAAAACGAAAGATGATGCATGTCTTTTTTGAGATGTTGGAAATGGAAATACTATGATGTTATTCAGGAAAAGTATGTCTTTAAACGAGGTTTGCAGTTTTTCTACATGGCACGTCTCGGGTATCCGAGTCTTGTGGGAGCGCCCGGATCCTACGGGATGAGGAAATTCGGGACGGGTTGTGTCACTTACTACGGACTTGGCCCATTTCTAACAATTTAATGCAAACTCCATTCACTCTTCAATGACCCATCCATTCCAAACCCAAGCAGCAGTCCACTGAAAAAAGAAAAGACCAAAACCAAACCTTTTCTCTACAAGTCTTTTTCCAACTCAAAATTTACATATTGTCAAAAAGCTTTATTATCATGAGAGTTATATAAATGCATTTGCATGACACTCAACATGAAAATTCATTCCCTCTAAATACATCTAATAAAGTATTTACACAAAAACTTGTCCAGCTGTGACATGCAAAGGTAAGTTAAACAAGTTTTTCACTCCCATAACATAACTTCCAGAATTCAACCAAAACCATGCAGCAGTATAAGCCAGCAACCTCCATATAACAGCAAAATATTTAGCAACCAACACATCCTAACACACCAGCCGAACCCACATAAAACAATATGTCACAAAACACATGCATGAATAGAAATTTATGCAAAGCCCATAAACAATAATCATATCTCGACATGCAAAGGTATAATTATAAGTTTTTCAAGAAAACAATTTAGATCCACTCACACTAAAAAAATTCAGCTCAACCCGAAATACCCAGCTGCCCCAAGCACCATCCTTCTCTTCACCTCACTTTCTTTCCCTCATTTATCTTTTTCTTTCCCTTCCTCCTTCGGCCGACGTCCTCTCTTCCTTCTTCCTTCTTTTCTCTCTTCTTTTCTCCCTTCTCTCTCTTCCTTTCTCTCTTTCTTTTCTTTTTCTCGGTTTTCTTCTCCCCACTTTCTTCTTCTTCATTTGGGTGAGCGACCCAAATTTATATAAAACAATTTTTTTTTCTTACAACAGCCCCCAAATTCTCTTAATTCTAATATAACCCTGCCACGTCATCTTTTCCTTACAAAAACATCCAGATTTTGTGCCCTTGCTACATGCAAACCCAACAGTTTCCATTTCTTCATTTTCACCACTAACCAAACTTTAAAATTTGACAGAAAAGTCCCTCCTTATAAACAAAACCAAAGGGAATATATATATATTATTAGAATGGGGTTTTACACACACTATTTTGTAACCCAGTGTAAACCAAGAAACTTACCAAACAGGGCTTGTTGAAGCGAGCCGTTTTCCATATATTCGTAGATAATCAAGTAAATTTTCTTTTTTTTGTTAGAACAGACAGCCAATAGCTCCACAAGATTGTCATGTTTCAACTTTTGGCCGGCATACACTTCATTTGTTATTTGATCAAACTGCTTTGTGGATAGAGGTAACTTCTTTACAGCAACAAGTTTCTCCTGATCCCGGAGTGTAGCCTGCACCAAAACAAAAGACTTGTAATACTTGTACATGAACTCAAATAATATAGATGCTATCTATTTATTATTTATAAATTATCTTGAAAGATTAATAATTCTCCCTTCACAAAAAGTACTGAACAAGTATAATTTACCTTGTAAACCATCTGGCTAATCTCATTCTGAGGGCCGAAATTTCCAGTAGCAACAATCAGTTCTTTGAGGGAATATTCTTTGTCTCGGATTTTCACAATGGTGTCTGTAGATATATAGAGAAAATATAAAAACAAATGAATAACTGAATTTGGCACATAAGTCTTCATCAGCTAAAATTCTTCAATGAGAGAGCTATTTGGATTTATTGCGTATAGACTTACTGTTCAACTCTCTGTCTCCCACCCATCCCATTCTCCACATGAAAGCCCATAAAAGAAGCGAAGCTAATACAAGAGCGGATAAAACAGCAAAAACAATCACTACTATCCACTTTGTAGATAATACTCCAATTTTGAAGTCTGAATATATAGTGGTTGATAGCAACAAGAACCAAACTGTCAGTAGAATAGAAAAAGGGAAATTTGAACAAATTAATTACAGAAATGGAAGTGTGCAATTTTTTTACCAGGGGTTACAGATATAGCTGATATCAGAGGTCCATTAAGACCAGGTGGATTATACAGAGATCCTTTGCCAGCCCAGAATAAGCGGATTTCTAGTAGATTATGATCTACTTTAGTACCATTGAAAGATTTAGTACACGTTTTATTTAGACCCTTGGCCTCTTTTTTTATGTTAAAATCCTCCAATACTCTCGTACCCTGCAACAAAGAGTTCCTTAGCGGATGGCATTACTGAAATGTCAAAACCAGAAAAAAAAAAAAAAACAAAACAAAAACATTACCTGAATATATACATCAAACACACGCTTCCCATTGCTACTGTAGTCTTCATCTTTTGAAAATACAATTTCAGCGAAGTCAAGTTCCACAGTGTAATTGCCTTCATGTAAGCAGAAACCATAATATGTCAGAGACTGAGGGCAAATGCGAGCTTTGTCATATAAAGTTGCCTCAGGAGCAGAAACTCCACTTGTGTTCCTTATGTAATCACTGGAATTGGCTGTTGTTGATAAGAAATCTCCCGAACAAACATAAGCCCAACGCTTTGTTGGATCTACATAGAAAGCTTTTGATGATATATCTGCATCATAATGCTTTCCTCCAATCTTTACAACCTCACCACCGGCATTTATAAACAAGGAATGGTCTGCAAAAACAAGATTGTACGTATAAAATGATTATTTCCAATTTTACCCTTTAAAAACAATGTAAAGTTCTTTTGTATGATCTTTCAAAGTTGATTTGATTTTGATGGCATTATATTAGAAGGTGGTTTTTGAATAATTTATAAAATTCTATGGGTGCTTTGAATAATACTCTTGAACTTAGCAACTAATTTTTTTATTCCAAAATGTAGGGGCGGTTTTAGAGATTGACCCCTATAAGACTTATCATCAATCAATAAAACGGATTATTCTAAACCTCCCAAGGTCTTCCCGAATATCAAAAAACCCTCTCAGTTACCAATTATGACGCAAAGCCCCCTGCTGTCTGTCAAATGTTAACAAAATCCTGTTATAGTTGTCAAAGGAGGGGTAAAACAGTTATAACACATACTTGAGGGGGGTTTGAAAGTTTGGACGAGCCACGGGGGTTTAAATTATTCCTCTTTTGTTATAGATCAATATTTAATGTCTCACAGATGGTAAAGGATTCTGCGTCATTACATATATCTAAGAAGGTTTCCTATATTTGGCCAAACCTACGGGGTTTAAATAATTATCCCCTCAATAAAATACAACCTGATTTCTTAAAATTCCATTTTCTTGTTTTTCATATGAAGATATTAACCGAAGTTATTTCAAAATCAAATTAATTCAAGCTTCTTTATATTACAATATTAATTCATGATAGCTGGAGAAGGAACATACACTGGGAATTCTTGCCATTACAATGGTCATCCAAGACCTTAGGGGGAGCCCTACAGAACACAAGTACACATATTGGTAAGAAAAATAATTTGGAGCTCTTCTAATTGCATAGTATAGAAGAGATGAACGTACATATCATTTGTACTTGGCTTTCTGGTCGTAGCAGCACATGAGCAGACAAGTCATTGAAAAGATGATTTTAAAAAAAAAAAAAAAAAAAAGGAACAAACAAAATGAATAAGGAGAAAGAGCAGTAAAAACAAGAGAAAAATCCAATATCCTTACCTATTTATCTGTGGACCTCTGCAAGATAACAAATTAAAGAAACGTTGAATTATTTTCCTTATTTTTAATGAATAAGCGAAATATTACAAACTTTTTAAAAATATTGGATACACATGTATCTTTGAAACTTTCGTAAGTGAAGTTTCAAATGCAAGAAGAATTTTTATGCAAGGAAGAGAAACAGGGAAAAAGAGAACGATTGATGTTATTTCCTTACACATTCTTTCCTTGTTCTTCAAAATCGTTATATGAAAAATCCCTGCAAGATAATTATTCATAATGAATGTGAAAATATCTCTTTATTGTATATAGTTAACATATAAAATTTCAAAAAAAATTAAGAGTGTGTGAGCATGACATACCTTTCTATGTTTTTCTACAAGGAAAAATTTAGAATACTATAAATTTATTTCACTTTAGAATTTTTTTCTCTCATTTATCTTTACATTAGATATGATTTATAGTTACCACATCAACAATACTAGAGCGATATCATAGACTATCCCAATTCTACTAACTTGGGGGTCAAAGGATTTACGTCAACCAACCCTTATCTTGTATCAACTTCATGAGCTGTCCTATCTGTTACCATGAAGGTTTTCAAAGAAGCTAAGCACTTTCCAGGGAAGTTTGTCAAACTCCGTAAAGGCTGTTGCATATCAGTTCCGTAGAAACATACCAAAAAATCATTGGCATGTTGTCTATCAGAAGGTATATTTACCTCCTTGAATTGGCTTTTACTTTTCTTACACTGTTAGTTTACTTTCCACATTAAAAAAAAAAAATATCAAATCCTATATGTTTTCCTAAATATAAATGCACTTAACCGGTCGCAAATCTAGCATTTTTGTATAGGGGGGCCTCCACGATTCTGTCATTGTTTATTAAACAACTGGTAAAAACTTTAAAAAATCATCAAACCTTAAGCAAAGAAAATAATACAATATCAAGAATATGAGAGAAAAGAATGCAATAACACAATACTTTTCTACTTGAATAAATCCATGGAAAACAAAATTTTGAGTAAATATGTTAAGTAAACCTTGAGCAAAACTTTCTTTCAAATTTTTTTTTTTTTTTTTGGCTTCCAAAGATTATAATATAAATTTTCTTACTTTGACCAGACCTAACCTAAGCTAAAGTCAATAAAAACTTAAATCAAGTCAACGTTGCGTTGACTTTTAATATGAATTAATAAAAAAAAAAAAGGAATTTTCTTGATATAAAATAGATAGTAACTCAATTTTTTTTAATTATTTTGAGTAATAGAACGGTGATGTTTGAAATGTAGGAAAATAGTGAGTGAAAGGTGAAAAATAACATCCTTTAAAATATAGTTAAGGTTTTAATTTGGGAAAGCAAGTTCATTCTTAGACACAAAATAAACTCACAAAATCCATGTCTTTTTCTCTCAAATTAGAATAAAAAGCCTTAAAAAAAAAAATGATTCAACCCTAAAATAAACTAAATTGAAATGAAACAATACATATACCTAATATTGATAAAATAAAAAACAGAGTTAACTGTGACACCTTGAGCTGTGAAAGCTTCAACAATTCTAGTTTTCAAAAGTTTTAAGATCGAATAGTATGACGAAGAGAAAAAGAGAATGAGAGCTTGAAATATATATATTAATAAGATGTGAGCTTGGAATATATATATTAATAACAAGTTTTTTATAGGCCTAGATACATGTATAATAATTTTCATTTTAAAAAAAATATAAGAGTGAGTCTAGTATATATATTAATAGCAATTTTTGTGGGTTTATATATTGACAATTAAAAAAAAAAAAAAAAACTTGAGGGTAGGCCCTAGATCTGCCCCTGCACTTAACTATTACAGTTAGTATTGCAAACTTTGATATATACTTAGGAAAAATATCATTATTCAATGCATGCATCTATATGAATTATGAATATTAAGCAACCATTTGTAACCATAGTTATTTAAGTAACAAAGCTGTAAGTAATAATGAGTTAGTCGTAATAACCACCAATGAAGTTTCGGAAAGTGTGTTAGATACTCAATTTAAAGGTACTATACTAAACCACTCTGAAGCTAATATTGTTAAACCTTTTGTAATATAGTAATATGAAATAACTTTTCTGGCCCTAAAATTTATACTTTGGTATTTAGATAATCTTTCCCATTTTTGGGACGTTGACTATATTTTGGATATATTTTCACTTTCACCCGTTTAATTTATTTTCATGGCATCAAAGACCCGGGCTGGTATATATAATACCTCAAACTAAGCATCTAATTATCAGTTTATGAAGGGATGCTTGTTATGATTAACCCAGTTAATAATTAACGTCCCAAAAATGGGAAAGATTATCTAAGTTGAAGTAAATAAATAGTATGTCATCATATTTCCTAAATAGTATAGAAACGTACCCCATACGTGTTATCGTGCCATTAATCCAATCAGGGATCTTTCCATTGAGCTTATTTCCTGTAAGTAAACTACGAAGGCAAAAATTCCAACGTAGAGTAGCAAAGCCAATTTATAATATGAACATGAATAAAATATTTCTGCTCTTCAATGTTTTGGCAAAAAACTGATAAGAAGAGATATAGAATGACGGTCTAAAGAAAGTAATTACATACATTGTTGCTATAGTCAGATTTTCAAAAGAATCTGGGATCCTACCAGTTAAGTTGTTGAAGCTCAAGTCACTGCAATGCACACAAACTTGTTGAGGACGGGCAACGTTAAATAACATTGTAATGAAGATAATTTAGTGAAAATTCATAATAAATTTTAGTTTATCATTAATATTTTGCTGTGGATGTTAAATTTATTTTGCTTTGGTAAGGCGCCAATTATCATAAAATGACATGAATATTTTAAAAACTGAAACGAACCTACTTCTTAGCTATTAGGTTTAAAAAAATATGTATAAATATAAATAAGAGAAGAAAGAAAAAGCTTGGAAACAGAGAACAAACAGGTTTATTAATGATGAATTCCAAGTGCCAATATATGATGGGATTCCATCGGTAATATTGCAGTTCCTTAGTACTCTGCAGAAAATTGTTTCAGATCAAATTGAGTTAAACATTAGCAAATGATAAATATCCAAATGTAATATCAAAATAACCAAGAACAAAATTGATTTCCCGCAATGAAATTAAAGTTTCTAGGACCTACATAGACTACAATTATTATGGACTACAATTATTATGGACGACATGAAATGAAATTTACACTTACAGAGTGCTTATAATTGGCAAGTTAGCGGATTCTGGGAAAGCAAAACCGGTGCTTTTCAGATCACTAACTTTTCTGGAATAAACAAAGGCATTCCATATGAAATAGTGAACGTAAGTATTAAACGTAAGTATAAAGAGTTCGTTTCACATATAAGAAATAGTGGAGATATGATAATTCTTACAGAAGCTCAAGACTTCTCATATGAAAAATTGTCGAAGGTAGTTCTCCTATAAAATTGTTTCCTAACAAATTCCTGTGACAGTGAGAGAACAGTCCGTCAAAGCAATCCATCCTTCCTAGCTACTTTTATAAGGTGGACTATATGCACCGAAATAAAATATTTCACACTATTTTAAAGTACAAACTCTAATTTAATTATAGATTTGACTTTTCTCATCAATTCTCTACAAAGTCTTTTTGGTTAATTTGCATTGTATTTTCTATTCAATAAGTATTAATACTGATTTTGTGCTAATATTATGAAGATACGTGATGTGAAAAATCAAAATTTATAAATGTTAATGGTGCGCCTAGTGCTAAATATTGGTGATCATATAACCACCATCTCAAGTACCCCAAAAAATATATCTATAAGGTATCCTAAGGATAATGTTGGCTCTCAAGCTGGGGCAGAACCATGTTGTGGCCTAGCTATGTGTGTGTGTGTATATATATAGATTCATTTTCTTCCCCTTAATTTTGAATTTAACATTTAGCCCCCCATAAATTTCTTAAACTATCCTTTAATTTAAACGTAGCTATAGCCCTCTCATTCATTGCAAGTTACTTTTTGCCCCCTAGAATAAATTTCCAACACGCCTTGTAAAACCCCATTCTAATAATATATATATTCCCTTTGGTTTTGTTTATAAGGAGGGACTTTTCTGTCAAATTTTAAAGTTTGGTTAGTGGTGAAAATGAAGAAATGGAAACTGTTGGGTTTTCATGTAGCAAGGGCACAAAATCTGGATGTTTTTGTAAGGAAAAGATGATGTGGTAGGGTTATATTAGAATTAAGAGAATTTGGGGGCTGTCATAGAAAAAAAAAAAAAATTTTTTTTTGTTTTTACATAAATTTGGGCCGCTCGCCCAAATGAAGAAGAAGTAAGTGTGGAGAAGAAAACTGAGAAAAAAAAGAAAAGAAAGAGAGAAAGGAAGAGAGAGAAGGGAGAAAAGAAGAGAGAAAAGAAGGAAGAAGGAAGAGAGAACGTCGGCTGAAGGAGGAAGGGAAAGAAAAAGACAAATGAGGGAGAGAAAGTGAGGTGAAGAGAAGGATGATGCTTGGGGCAGCTGGGTATTTCGGGTTGAGCTGAATTTTTTTAGTGTGAGTGGCAAAAACTAAAACTTTCTTCAAATTCAAGCTTGCATGTTTTAATTAAGATGATCATATCACTGGGTTTGAGAGCTTGTTTTGAACTAGGGTGTTAATTGTTGAGTTTGTCATTGTTTGAATGTGTTGAAAGTTACATGCATGAAGATATATTGCATTTGAATGTGTTCTATCAAGAATTGCATGTTATACTTTAGTTTATTGGTTTGAAATTCATGGAAGTTGTCTTTAAATTGAATGCTCGGCATTGTTTTTACATGAGCGGAAAATGAATAAAAGAATTCTTTAAAAAAAATGGAGTTTCAAAGCTTGCATGTCACCTTAAGCTTACTGTTTTTCAGTTACTTCAAAAATCATGTTGAATTGAATAATTGGAAATGTTGTTCATTCGGTAAAGATGAGTTGTTTGCTATTGTTTGAGAAATGGTTTTTAGATGCCTTTACTGTGATATAAGTCCTTTATGTGATGAACTCTTAAAACCTTATTTCAAGTATTTATGGAACTTGTATATTGCTGTTGGAAGTGTCTTGATATTAATCAAGTTGATTACAAGGTTTTACCAAAATATCTTATTGGCAAGCCGTGTATTTCCAATTGGGTGTTAATGATAAAAGGTTATAAACAATTTATTAATTGCTTTGTTTGATATTCGGTCAAATAGTTGAAAGAGAATGCATTGAATAGCTCCATTAACATATTATTCCCTTTTCTAAAAGTTGTTTGAACGTTAATGTAAAATAGTGAGATGGTGTTTTTTTTTATTAGATTTTCTTCATATGAGACAAAGTTCTAAACTTCATTTGCTTTAAAGAAATTGCCTTACAATAATTACTTAGCAGGATGAACGTGTGAGAGTGGACTAGGAGTCATGATCTGAAAATATTTGTAAAGTTGGGATGCTGAAAGTTCAAGAACATATGGGGTTCAATAGAAAACTGAATAATCTGATAATTTAATACAAATTCAAGTAGTCAAATATTACGGCTATAGAAAATTGATATTCTTTTTGTGTGTTGCATTGAGTCTGAAGCATTAAATGCAAGCCACTGCTTTTCATGTCTATGAGACTCACATGGAGTGCAAACCTTAATTAATAATTACATGTTACAATTTTGTCAAGGTTTAAGTGTTAAGCTTAAGAGTACTGAGGGTGTATTTGAAACTATGATGCATCCAGTTTTGTGGAAGTGCCTGTCACGTGAATTGTAGATTTATTTAATAATTGTGTAAAGTTTCTTTTGGCTCCCTCATGTTTATTTCATTACTTGTCTTTACTTACATTTTAGCCCAGAATACACTACCATAAATTATTTCATAATGTTTTAATAATTTTATAAAGGCCTATGTTTTGGAAGAAATTATAATGTATTGGGTTAAGAATAAGTATAGTAATGGCTTACAAACCACCCTACGAAGTACCCATTCCCCCATTTCGAGCTCGCCCACGCGATGCGAGGATTCCGTGGGTATTGAGATATTTGGTCTTGAGCTGCGCATGCGTATTGAGATATTTAGTGCTCGCAGGCGTTGAGTTTGTCCACCAGGTATTGAGATGGTTTTCTTGAGGCTCGCCCGCGCGATGATAGATCTTGCCGGGTATTGAGATGTATTTCCCAGCTCTGCCTGTGTGTGGGATGCCCACCAGGTATCGAGATTTTTCCCAAGGGTACTAGTTGTGGTGAGAACCTTTAGTATCAGTTTACTGTTTTGAAACAGGATATCAGTTTAAAGTTTTCAGATACCAGCCTACAGTTTTCAGTATTAGTTAATAGCTTCGCTTTTGATATCGATGGATAGTTTGCATTAGTTATATGAAACAAGATTGATGTTGTAGCATGATTTATAGAAAACATTGTCTTTAGAAGCATAAGCATTTACAGCTATTCTTTAAGTTCTCATAAAAGAATTTTTAGCATTTAGTAATGAGCTAGGATTCAGAAATTGTTGTCAGTTTAATTGATCAGATTATAATACTTAGAACAATTAGAAATGAGTTATGCATGCATACATGGATGATTAGCTGCCACCGTAAAAGAATGTTCATGGAATCATGTTGTTTTCCGTATTTTTTATAAAAAACCTTTGCATGCCAATAACTTTTGTTTGACGAATGTTTTGCAAACTCCCCTTTTCCCCACTCACCGAGTATTTCAGCTCACCCCTTTTTTTTAAAATGTTTTTTCCCCCCACCAGGACCTTCCGGAGATCGTGCCGAGTAGTGAGCCTCCGCTCAGGGTTGTGCCACGCGTTGACATCTTTTATGTGGGTTTTATATTTATGTCCCATTGTAAAATTTGGACTTTCGTTTCAAGAACTCATGTTTTCCTTCATGTATTTCCTTTTGTTTCATATTTTGGAATGTGTAGTATAAGTGGAAAACCTGATACCACAAGTTTCCCTAACTCTTTTCTTTTGTAAAACGAAAGATGATGCATGTCTCTTTTTGAGATGTTGGAAATGGAAATAATATGATGTTATTAAGGAAAAGTATGTCTTTATACAAGTTTCGCAGTTTTTCTACATGGCACGTCTCGGGTATCCAAGTCTTGTGGGAGCGCCCGGATCCTACGGGATGAAGAAATTTGGGACGGGTTGTGTCAACTTGGTATCAGAGCATGGTTTTCGATTTTTTAAGGGCATTTTTTTTTTGAAAATTTTATGCATGCCAATTTGTCCCTTAATGAAGTTTATTTCTGTCCATGAGTTTTATTTTAGAAACAAATTTGTTTATGTTTTGTAGATATCAACATGAGTCAACGTGGCCAGCCTCGCACGAAATCCGTGAGAGAATTATTAGTTCCTAGAGTGCTCAGGAGGGTAAGTGAGCCTAGGGAAGAGAGAGTAGAAGAGTCGGATGCCTATCGGTCAGGACCTCAGGGACCCCAGGAGGAATCAGGATGCCGAAAATCAAAATGTTGAGGAAGGACCAACGAGTGAACAAAATGTAGGGCTCCAAGGTGATGGGGGTAACATGGAGCAGACTATGGATAGGCTAGCTCAGCTGATGACTAGGGTAGTGCAGGATAGGACGCTTGGGCATCAAGGAGAAGGAAAAACTATAGAGAGAGAGAAAATTAGGGGCAATAGACTTTTGAGGGGACGGGAGATCCCACAGATGCCGACTCCTGGATGGATCAATTAGAACAAGTATTTGGGATGATGGAGTGTACCGATGACCAAAAACTACGGTTTGCTACCTTTCTACTTAAAGGTAGGGCTCGTCATTGGTGGAGATCAGTACAACCTAGATATGGGGATCCGACAACAATTACTTGGGCCAATTTTCGTCAGGAGTTCTTCGATAATTATTTTCCTATGGTGTATCAGGATGCTAAGCAGAGTGAGTTTATCAGACTAACACAAGGAAATATGTCAGTGGAGGAATATTTGATTAAGTTTATTGAGTTATCCCGTTTTGCCCCACTTATAGCTGGAGATGAGAGAGCAAAATGTAGGAGATTTGAGGAGGGCCTTAGAGGTAGGATTAGAACAATAGTGGCCTCACACTGCTCCTCAGAGTTTGGGAAAATTGACAGAGATAGCTATGAGAGTTAAGAGTAATTTGGGAGAGTTTGATAAGAGAGAGCCACGAAAGATGAAAGCAAAGCGTAGTAAGCTAGTGAGTGGGTAGTTGATAATTTACAGCAATGGTAGGAATCGAAAAGAAAAGTTTTGAGAGGGTAGTTTTTCCGGGACTTCTAGTAGTCCGAGGACAAGATCGAGGTAGGTCCAGGGTCGGAGGTTGTCGAGTGGGTAGTGATAATTGGAATAGAAGGTTCCAAGATAGTAGACAACCGAGTTTTGGTAGTAGTGGGGATCAAGGAGTACAATGCAACGAGTGTGGGAGATTTCATTCTAGACAGTGTCGGGGAAGGTCCTTAGGTTGTTATCATTGTGGGAAAAGTGGCCATCTCAAGAGGAATTGTCCTATTCTGACTCAAGGTGGTAGTGTTACTCAGAGACCGGTTCAGGAGAGGTTTCAGGTTCAAGGGGCACAGGGCAGGATTGCAAATAGTAGTGGGCAACAAAAGGGATTAGAGCGATCCCAAACTCAGGCCCGTGTGTTCGCCTTGACACAACAAAATGCACAAGCCACTCCAGAAGTGGACACGGGTATGTTATCTAACTTTAAGCGTGAGGATCGTAATTTAATTAATCCTAATTTTACACATTCGATTGTTTTCTAAGCATGCCAACCGAGAGTTAGAGATTCGTTGGTGTGTAGATTGATGGTAGTCATCTTATAGGAAACTCTTTATTAATGAAGGGTGTGTACTAGAGAATGTGTTGCGAGACTTATAAAAGGACCCATATCCGTGTATTACTCATAGTAAATTTCGAGGACGAAATTTTATTAAGGGGGGAAAGTTGTAAAACCCCATTCTAATAATATATATATTCCCTTTGGTTTTGTTTATAAGGAGGGACTTTTCTGTCAAATTTTAAAGTTTGGTTAGTGGTGAAAATGAAGAAATGGGAAACTGTTGGGTTTTCATGTAGCAAGGGCACAAAATCTGGATGTTTTTGTGAAGGAAAAGATGATGTGGCAGGGTTATATTAGAATTAAGAGAATTTGGGGGCTGTCATAGAAAAAAAAATTTTTTTGTTTTTACATAAATTTGGGCCGCTCGCCCAAATGAAGAAGAAGTAAGTGTGGAGAAGAAAACTGAGAAAAAGAAAAGAAAGAGAGAAAGGAAGAGAGAGAAGGGAGAAAAGAAGAGAGAAAAGAAGGAAGAAGGAAGAGAGAGAACGTCGGCTGAAGGAGGAAGGGAAAGAAAAAGACAAATGAGGGAGAGAAAGTGAGGTGAAGAGAAGGATGATGCTTGGGGCAGCTGGGTATTTCGGGTTGAGCTGAATTTTTTTAGTGTGAGTGGCAAAAACTAAAACTTTCTTCAAATTCAAGCTTGCATGTTTTAATTAAGATGATCATATCACTGGGTTTGAGAGCTTGTTTTGAACTAGGGTGTTAATTGTTGAGTTTGTCATTGTTTGAATGTGTTGAAAGTTACATGCATGAAGATATATTGCATTTGAATGTGTTCTATCAAGAATTGCATGTTATACTTTAGTTTATTGGTTTGAAATTCATGGAAGTTGTCTTTAAATTGAATGCTCGGCATTGTTTTTACATGAGCGGAAAATGCATAAAAGAATTCTTTAAAAAAAATGGAGTTTCAAAGCTTGCATGTCACCTTAAGCTTACTGTTTTTCAGTTACTTCAAAAATCATGTTGAATTGAATAATTGGAAATGTTGTTCATTCGGTAAAGATGAGTTGTTTGCTATTGTTTGAGAAAGGTTTTTAGATGCCTTTACTGTGATATAAGTCTTTATGTGATGAACTCTTAAAACCTTATTTCAAGTATTTATGGAACCTGTATGTTGCTGTTGGAAGTGTCCTGATATTAATCAAGTTGATTACAAGGTTTTACCAAAATATCTTATTGGCAAGCCGTGTATTTCCAATTGGGTGTTAATGATAAAAGGTTATAAACAATTTATTAATTGCTTTGTTTGATATTCGGTCAAATAGTTGAAAGAGAATGCATTGAATAGCTCCATTAACATATTATTCCCTTTTCTAAAAGTTGTTTGAACGTTAATGTAAAATAGTGAGATGGTGTTTTTTTTTATTAGATTTTCTTCATATGAGACAAAGTTCTAAACTTCATTTGCTTTAAAGAAATTGCCTTACAATAATTACTTAGCAGGATGAACGTGTGAGAGTGGACTAGGAGTCATGATCTGAAAATATTTGTAAAGTTGGGATGCTGAAAGTTCAAGAACATATGGGGTTCAATAGAAAACTGAATAATCTGATAATTTAATACAAATTCAAGTAGTCAAATATTACGGCTATAGAAAATTGATATTCTTTTTGTGTGTTGCATTGAGTCTGAAGCATTAAATGCAAGCCACTGCTTTTCATGTCTATGAGACTCACATGGAGTGCAAACCTTAGTTAATAATTACATGTTACAATTTTGTCAAGGTTTAAGTGTTAAGCTTAAGAGTACTGAGGGTGTATTTGGAACTATGATGCATCCAGTTTTGTGGAAGTGCCTGTCACGTGAATTGTAGATTTATTTAATAATTGTGTAAAGTTTCTTTTGGCTCCCTCATGTTTATTTCATTACTTGTCTTTACTTACATTTTAGCCCAGAATACACTACCATAAATTATTTCATAATGTTTTAATAATTTTATAAAGGCCTATGTTTTGGAAGAAATTATAATGTATTGGGTTAAGAATAAGTATAGTAATGGCTTACAAACCACCCTACGAAGTACCCATTCCCCCGGTTTGAGCTCGCCCACGCGATGCGAGGATTCCGTGGGTATTGAGATATTTGGTCTTCGGATCTGCGCATGCGTATTGAGATATTTAGTGCTCGCCCGGGCGTTGAGTTTGTCCGCCGAGGTATTGAGATGGTTTTCTTCGAGGCTCTGCCCGCGCGATGATAGATCTTGCCGGTATTGAGATGTATTTCCCAGGGCTACTGTGTGTGGGATGCCCACCACGTATCGAGATTTTTCCCAGGTACTAGTTGTGGTGAGAACCTTTAGTATCGCCATTCTTGTTTGAAATAGAATATCGCTTTAAAGTTTTCGATACCACCTACGCTTTTGATATCGCTTAATAGCTTGATTTGATTCGATGGATAGTTTGCATTAGTTATATGAAACAGTTGATGTTGTAGCATGATTTATAGAAAACATTGTCTTTAGAAGCATAAGCATTTACAACTATTCTTTAAGTTCTCATAAAAGAATTTTCAGCATTTAGTGATGAGCTAGGATTCAGAAATTGTTGTCAGTTTAATTGATCAGATTATAATACTTAGAACAATTAGAAATAAGTTATGCATGCATACATGGATGATTAGCTGCCACCGTAAAAGAATGTTCATGGAATCATGTTGTTTTCTGTATTTTTATAAAAAACCTTTGCATGCAATAACTTTTGTTTGACGAATGTTTTGCAAACTCCCCCTTTTCCCCACTCATTGAGTATTTCAGCTCACCCCTTTTTTTTAAAATGTTTTTTCCCCCCACCAGGACCTTCCGGAGATCGTGCCAAGTAGTGAGCCTCCGCTCAGGGTTGTGCCACGCGTTGACATCTTTTATGTGGGTTTTATATTTATGTCCCTGTTAGAGTCATGAAAGTGACTCTATTTTGGTGATAAAAATACCCCATTTGTGATTAAATTGAAGTATATTGAGACAATTAAAGAATTTATGATTTATTCACGAAAATCGCTTCCTAATATTTTTTCTTATGAATCTAATGTGTTTGGAATGATTTTGGAAAATATATGAGTTGATATTAGGTTGTGGTTTATGGATTAAAGGTGATTTTGTCTCATTTATGCTGTTTAGGGGGTAAAATGTCATGTTTTAAGGGGCTGATTTTGTCACTTTTCAATTGTGTAGGGACTAAACTGAAATTTTGCAATATACACTATAAAAGAAAAGTGCAGATCGCGTGAACAGGAGGCTGCCATCCAGAGAGTTTTCCGGCGACCCTTCGTCTTCCACCTCCGGCGACCCTTCGTCCTTCCTGGCCGTCACTCGGCTTCCTCACCACGTATCACCATCATCGCTTGATCACCACCGTGAGCCAACCACCACCGCGACGCTTCATCTTCCCATCGCGACTTTTCGTCTTCCCGGCGAGATTTCGCCGTTTTCCGATGACGTTTCGGCTCCCCAAGGGTCGATCCACCTTCCCCACATAGTATCTTACATTTCCAAGCTTCACCGCTCGAAACCGCCGGAATCCGCGGTTTTGCCGTCCACGCCTCTTCATCTTCCAGGCCAGATCTTGCTCATTTCCGGCGACTTCTCACCTCCCCAGGACCTGATCTGAACTCCCCATCACCAGAGCTTTCCATCCGGTACCTTCGGATCCCATTTCCGTCCACCGTTTTCCGGAGACCCACCGGAAAAGGAAAATTAACGCGTTTCCGCAGAACCGCGGCTGCTCATATTCGGGCTGTCGTTACCTCCTCTTCGCCATGGTCAGCTCCGTTTCCACCGTTTCGGCCTCCGTCATCACCACCATGGAGGCTACTAAGCTCCCTGGTTGTCTGTTACGGCATAGGCGAGATCGGGATTGACTCCACGACTCTCCTCATCAGCTCTCGACTAGTTGGGACGAGCCCGATTATAGGACATTTGGTAGTATTGTGCTTGGATTATATTTGTTTTTCGTTTTATGATTGATTTCGATACTTTAATATGATTTGGGCATAATTTGTGACGAATATTGTTGTCCATTGTGATTTAATATTTTCATAGAACTTGTTGAATGATAAACCTTGGTTTGGAATAATTAAATGATGAATATTGCTTACATTACTTCGCATCGATTGTAATTGAGTTGTGTTTGGATTTAATTTAATTTCTACTAATGTTGCGTTTATTGTGAAGTTGGTTGATTGGATATTACGTGTTGACAGATTGTATTTGTTAATCGCGTACCAACTAGTGGTATTGCCTTGTAGTGTTTATCGACGTTCAATGATAGTCTTTAACCAATCGAACTTGAGTGATCGGGTGAGACATGATAGATTATACCTAGAGTGTCGGGAAACCATTTCATTGATTTACCTTGCCTTGTAGGTTTAGGGGATCGTAGAGGGTGGAGAAGAATTGTGTGAGTCGGTCTCGTGTCGGACCAAAACCGTAACGGCAACATTTTTATTATAAAGTTTTCATTAGTTTTAATTGCACTATTTCATTATTTGCATTTAGTCTATTTAGTTTGATTAATCCATTGCCAATTTCATTTTCGCTACTTAAAATACATTAGGTTGTTAGTCTTGCTCCCTGTGGATTCGATCCTGCTTACCGCTAACTACGGTACTTAGGTTTAATTTTTAGACTGTGACGATCGGTCTAACAGTCCCATTGTAAAATTTGGACTTTCGTTTCAAGAACTCATGTTTTCCTTCATGTATTTCCTTTTGTTTCATATTTTGGAATGTGTAGTATAAGTGGAAAACCTGATACCACAAGTTTCCCTAACTCTTTTCTTTTGTAAAACGAAAGATGATGCATGTCTCTTTTTGAGATGTTGGAAATGGAAATAATATGATGTTATTAAGGAAAAGTATGTCTTTATACAGGTTTCGCAGTTTTTCTACATGGCACGTCTCGGGTATCCAAGTCTTGTGGGAGCGCCCGGATCCTACGGGATGAGGAAATTCGGGACGGGTTGTGTCACGCCTCCACCCGGGTCTTGAGGACAGGAAGAGTAGCATGTAAAGCTTTGAGAGTTCAAAGTACAAACTTTATGTCAATACACCATTCTTTTAGTATATTAGTTCTAGTTTGTTTTGAAATTATTGTTTAATGTATTTAAGTTAGCATAAAATGCTAGAAATAGCTTGTTTCTCCATGTAAGCATGGTTGCTTTTTATAAAGTTAAAACCCTAACCCGAGTAATTATTGAATAACAAAATCCTTTTGAGATTTTGAAATAAAATAAACAGCAGAAAAACAACTCAGTAAGTATACATTAATTCATAATAGTGTAAGTTTAACGACATATTTATGATTTATTAATAGTAGAGAAAATTTTGTTAATTTATAAACCTTAAAGGGATTTGACATATTACATCAAACTTCAGGGAACGATATCTTTTAACTCTTTTAATTATTATAAAAAGATGAAAATGCACATAGACAATTAGTTTTAACGGCTTCTTATAAACCTTAGGTTTCATTGACGAGCTCTAGAATTAAATGTACCAATACTAATTGATTAAGAAATGCATATAATACAGCTTACAGTTTACCGAGATTGGCCCACTTCGCGATGAAGGGGGGAATCGGCCCACTCATATTATTCCTACCAACCTCGCTGCATTGACAATCAACTTAATAGACTTCAAAACATGGCTACAACTTACAAGAATACAAGTTACCAAGAGGTAAACACGAATAGGAAAAATAAAACTAGTTAAAACTAATTAAATGGATGGGGCACTTGTTGGAGTCCCACACCGACTAGGCATGCTTAAACTTACTGATTTATAAGTGAGAGTAATCCTCCCATTTAATGAGACCTTATTAGGTGAGGAGTTAGACCCACCTTAAATTCTATCATAGTATCAGATCCCAGGTTCAATTAAGCTGAGTGCTTGATTAGCGGGTGAAGAGTTAGAGCCAACAGCTACCTCCAATAACAGGTAAGACCCAACATATGGGCTTAACTGTGAGGGGGAGTGTTGCAGTCCTATACCGACTAGGCACATTCAAGCCTATTGGTTTATAAGTGGGAGTAATCCTCCAATTCAACAGGGCCTTATTGGGTGAGGAGTCAGCCCACTTCAAATTCTATCATGGTTACAACACCTTCAAACTGTAAGTCTTATATAATCTTCAGGCACTTCCGCAGTTATAGTTGGATGTCACCCAACTGCAATCACAAAGCAATTGCTTCTAATAGAAAGTCATCTCTTATTTTATTCACTAATCATTATACCATATTCAAAACAGAAAAAAAAAAAGATTTCACTTAATTAACCATTCTTCTTTCCTCTTGTCATTCTTTTTCAACTAGATATATACTTACAGTTCTCGAAGTTTACTCAACTTTCCAAGTTGTTTTGGAAGTGTATCGTTCAGTTTATTATCATCAAAATACCTATTTTTATTTTTAGAACAAATAGCTGGAGTTATTTTATTTGCAGAAAGAATCATTTAAGATTTGAAGCAGAGTGATCGAGGAAAGATTACATACAACATCCGGAGTTGAGAAAGCTCTCCAAGTTCGTGAGGAATTGCACTTGCTAACTTGTTAAACGATAAATCTCTGCAAAACTCCAGAAACATAAGGTTACACAAAAGAAATGATGCATATGTCATCTCATTCATTACATTAACTGAAGAAGTTACATAAGAGGTCCTCTGATGAACATCCTGTTGAGCAATTGAAGCTCAAGAAGAAAAAAAAGAAGGCGAAACACTCATAAGAGGTTTCAAAATCGCCCTCGCCCAAGAAAAAGAAGAAGAAGGCGAAAACTGCTTCTGCTGAACCTCTGGAGTTGGGTAAACGACTTCTCTTTACTCACCTGCTGCTTAATCAAAATTTCATGATTTTGTTATGCATAGACCTATTCTTTGTGAATCGCATGTTCAACTAGATGATTTTCCTGATATAAAATCAATTGTGGTTGATAGAACTTGGTTTAAGACAGTTGATAGTCCTCCTTTTCCTTATTAGGCATTTGTTCAAGAATTTTATTCAAATTTTAGGTCTGACATTGATAAAGTGAAGTTTAAAAGAAATCAGGTTTTTGTTAGAGGTCACTGGATTGAGTTTACTGATAAAGTAATCAGGGATGTTTTGGGTTTACCATCTGTTGAGGACCCTAATGATTTGACAAAATGTGTTGAAGACCAAAATTAGTTAGCTTTTGATCTCACTGGAGGCTCGATATGATCTTGGCCTGAAAATGGTCAGATTCCTGCAAATATGCTGACTCTGTTTTACAAAATCCTGTTTAGGATTATACTTACCAATTGGTCATCTTCACTTCACAACTCCTTTGTGAGGTGAGACAAAGCTTAATTGATGTATGGGATTGCAAACCAAAAGAAGATTGACTTGGGGGGTTTGATATTTTTATGCATTAAGACTGCTGCTAAAGCTAAAGGGAAATCCTTGACACTTCCTTTTGCCTCTCTTATTCATAGGACTTTTTCATCCTGTAATCCCAAAATGCACCCAATTGACACCAGGGTGAAGATCAAACTCATTACAGCCAAAACCTTCAAGCTTCCTCAGGATATGCCCTTATCCTTTTTTGCTACCTTTGGCAAAACTAACACTACCTAGTCCAATACTGTTGATTTCTTGTAGGTTATTGAGAATAAAATGGATGAAAAATTTTCTCACCTTGCTGAGCAGTTGATTCACATTCACTCCATTGTTCATGCTCGAATTGATATCATGGAGGACATGGTAAAACAGATCCTTCGTGCTCTTCCTTCATCCTCAGCTGCTGGCCCTTCTTCGCCAGTTCCTCCACCACAGGAACCTTTTATTGATACTCAACATGTTGCGGTTGATTCTGAAACGGCCATTGCTCCCAACACAGATGATCCTCCTGGTGAAAAAGACAAGACAGATCTTGCTGCCCAAACTGAGGTTTTCCCTACTGTCGATGTCACCAAAGATCTTGCTACTACTTTTGGTTCTCTTGTCAAGGAGACTAACAAAGAAATTCCACCTAAAATGACCACCTAAGAAGGGCCAACTGATGATAGTTCACAAGAGCTCCCCTCCAATGTGGTCACCCCACATTGTTCCTCCTCTTGTTGATAACACAAGAGCTACTGATGACACTTCACCTCAGAGTCAAGTCTCATCTTCAGCAAAAAGATGCATAAGATCAACTGCTGGTCGCTTTTTCCCTATCAGAAGATCAAACAGGCACAAGGGTTGAAGAATTATGAATAAAGAGGGGGAGTAAAAAACTTGAAAATTTGTTTCAAAAACTCTCTACCTCTGTGTATAATGCGGTGGTCACTCTGAGTCTTGAAGTGATCACCTACCTGCTCATGCTCTCCTTAAAATAAATTGATCTTTTTGTTTCATGTTTGTCTTTCCTCTTTTGTGAACCTCTTAAGATTTTAGTTGTTATGTTTTTTTTTTTTTAGCACAGTTTCTTTGATTTCTCTAATGTTTGTTCCTTCGTGTGCAGAGAATTTTTTTTTTTTTTTAACTCTTTTGTGTTTTTTGATTATCTTAAGTTTGTTTTATTCTTGTCTTGGTTAGTTACTCAGGGGGAGTATACTAATTGAGGGGGAGTAATTGTGTTCTTTTATATCTCAGTTTTTTGATTGATCATTTCTTTTAAAGAGATATTTTTGTTTTGGTGTGTTTTGGATGATTGATGACTTTTTGAGACAGGTTCCTGTTTGATTTATTTGTGCTTTGTTCATAAGTTTGACAAAGGGGGAGATTGTAAGTTATTTGTCAACTTATGAACCTAGAGTGACCACTCTCAATTCTAGTATGATTATCTTATTGGCCTAGCACAATAAACGTTATTTAGACTTCTAGTTTGATCACATTATACTTAAGGTGATCACCTTAGCTTATGTTGATTATCTGTAATGTCGGGTGAGCACCTCTATGATTACCTCGTATCGGACAGTTTTTATTAAGTTACACGTCTTATACTTCTAGAATGCATGAGCTGTAATATTCTCTTTTAGATATTTGTGTGATCAATAACACCTGTCAAAATTAGATTGAATATGCTGGAAGGTTGTTATTCTTTAATAGATGGCATCTTGATATTAAATTAAACTTTCATAAAGGATAAGTTCAATGACTAGATGTTTGCCACCTGTCCTGTTTTCGCAAGTGTACGAATTGTGCAAGTAATAAAGTGTATAAATACAGATATCGAACCCAAGGTAATTACTATTATCAATTACCAATTAAGCTATCCTATTACTATTTGATCAATCCAAATTGTATCAAGGAAAACGTAAATAAAATAAAATTAACAATTGAAATTAAAAAGAGAACTGAAAAGAAAACAATTAAAATAAATCTTTAGGTTTAGAGCAAGATGATTAGACTTAGGGCATAGATTTCACGGTAACTCTTATTCATATGTATTGATCACTTATGCTAATTTTATTAAACTCTTCCCACAGGTCAAACTCCTTAAATTTTTAATAACTTTCTCTCGAACAATTATCAAATTAACCCCTAATTAGTAACCCGAATTATCTCTAATCAGATTTAAGCAATCGGAGATCATTACGCTTTATGAAGTTTACCAAAACCTCACAAGTCGCGGTAACCTATCTCTAGTGTTCTCTCAACCTATGATTTTACTACCGTAGACCAACTAAGTATCATCTCTCGATCTCAACCTAGTCCATTAGTTCATTCAATTCTTGGGCCCTTAACAATCAAAAGCATTAAGCATAATAATAAAACTTAGGAAGAAATCCTAATAAATCAACATAAATAACTCAATACATAATCAAGAGATTAGGCTACATCTTAGCCCTAGAAAATAAAATTAGTTCATAATAAACATGAAAGAAACAATCATATTTATTAAAATAATCAACATGAGTTTATAAGAAAGAAACAAGAAGAATTTCGCTATATTGTGAATCAAAGCTCTAGAAATTCTAACGTTTTTCTTCTCTACAAGTTTTTCTTCTCTTATTCTCTCCAAAGAATCCCTAAAATAATGCTAAAAGACTTTTATTTATATCTCACAAGGGTTAGGGTTTTATTTTCCTTAATTCTATTTGGTTTATGACTCTTAACCCTATTTTTCTAAACAAAAACGGATAACAAATTCTTAACTGCCGTGACTATGCCTCGGCACTGTGCTATGGCATGGTAGCTAGTGGACAAAGTGTGCTATGGCACTGTGCTGTGGCATGGGAGCTATTGGACAAAGTGTGCTGCAGCATAGTAATAAATCTTTTTCTTCTCGCATCATTCCATAACACTTCGAAGATGGTGATTTTTGAGCATGATAACGATGGAATCTGGAGAAGTGGTAAACATATGAAATGTAGCCATTTGAAATATGTTTCGAACAGTAAAAGAATTGTCTTAATCTGAGTTCTATAGCTCAAGATATTTTTAAAAGACCGAGGTATGCTCAAGCTGGAGCGCAATCTAGAATATCCTCTTTACTTCAAACCTCCATAACTTCTTCAATTCAACTCCAATTCTTGATCCATTTGGTTCTACTCATCACTCATTTTTTTGCTAACATGATTCTTCATCTGAGCATAACATTTAGTACTAGTAGCCTGAAAAACACTCAAACACACCCGTGATCCTGTAAAAGATAATTATGAAAATATTAAGCAACTTACCAAATTAAGCCTAATTTCTCACAAATAATTCCCATAAACCACTAACTAAATGTGTCTTTTCAAGCTCTTGTCATCCTTGCAATGGTCGGCTATTTTCCTATTTAAACTTGTATCCATTGCACTTTCATTTGAAGCCTAATATTGACTCTGAAATATGTACTGAAATTCTCTGAATTTTTCTTTGATTTTGTTAGGTTTCTATGCTTAGGTAAAGCTTATAAAATAACTTCATTCAAGTACCCAAAAGATGTCCTCACCTTCTACGTGTTGTTCGTAGCTGATATTGAGAAGCTTGTCGAGCTTTCTCAACTGAAGTGCGCCTTCGTCTTGATGCTTGAGAGGAGCTCAAGATCAACCTATTGTTTGGGTGTTTTTAGCTAGCTATGGTTGTACGTTGTTTAACCAAATGGTAGAGATTGAAGTGTTGCAAAACAGGGGTGTTTTGGCAATTGAGGCTTAATCTTTAACTTTGTAATTAAACTATAAAGTAAACCTGGTAGATTAGCTTCATTTTGGACTTGGTCCCATGGATGTAGGCATTTTGCCAAACCATATAAAAATCGTGTGTGCTTTACTTTATGTTTATGTTATTGCTTTGTGTTTATGTTTAATGGACTCTTAAAATCAACATAGTAACCCATTCCACTTAAGTTTTAAATCACTTGGTAAATTTAAAACTTTCAATTTGTATCAAAGCTTGTTCTAGAAAGTTATTTCAGTTGATCTTTGCTTGTTGATTTAGCTTTCTTTTTTATTTTTGGTATGCTTATTCTGGTTTTTTTTTTTTTTTTCCTTCAGACCTTGGGTGACCGCCCTGAGGACAGTGTGATCACCTCGTGCTATTTTTTTTGTTTTGTTCCTTTTGGCTTTCGTTTTTGCAGGTGACTTTTGCTGTCTTGTGTGTGATCACTTAAGTTTTGGTCATCGTGGGTTCTTTTGGTACACTAGACCACCCTTGTTGGAGGGAACAAACTATACATTTTGGAAGCCGAGAATAAGCGCCTTCCTAAAATCTATTGATGAGAGGGCTTGGCGTGCATGTTTGGTTGAATGGGAAGAACCTAAAACTGATGGAGCTAGTAGGAGTCAAGGGAAGGCAATTGATAAATGGACCAAGGAGGAGTTAGAAGCATCTAATTTCAACTTCTAAGGCACTTCACGCCATCTTTTTGATATGTGTTGTTCTTTATCTAATCTGAATTTATTCTTAATTTGTATACAAGATACCTGTCTCCGAACTTGAAGGGGAAGACTATTGGTCTGTACTTTTCGTTGCATTCAAACAAGTAATGTGCTGAATTTACTCCACAGCTAATCAAGGTCTACGAGAAGCTGAAAGAAAACAGGGAGAACTTTGAGATTGTGTTAATATCGCTCGATAACAATGAGGAATCTTTCAAGGAGAGCTTAGGTAGCGTGCCTTGGCTAGCATTGCCCTTCCATGATAAGAGCTGCCAGAAGCTGGCTCGGTACTTTGAGCTCTCCACCTTTCCCATTTTGGTGATCATTGGCCCAGATGGGAAAACTATCAATTCCAATGTTTCCGAAGCTGTTGAAGAACATGGAGTTGGGGCATTCCCTTTCACTCCAGGAAAGTTTGCAGAACTTGCTGAATAAGAGAAAGCAAAAGAGGCAGCTCAAACCCT
>CM047908.1:1274975-1440266 GCA_026229545.1 Pistacia atlantica
AGGGTTGGAGCTGCCTCTTTGCTTTCTCTGTTTCTGCAAGTTCTGCAAACTTTTCTGGGGTGAAAGGAAATGCCTCAACTCTTAGAAAAAACGGGTACGGCAAAAAAAGGGTACGGGAATTTTATGGGTATGATACAACAAATAGTAAAAAATATGTTTGTAAAAATTCGGCCATAAAATTTGGATACGGAAAAAATACGGTACGGTATATACGGGTTTAATATGATACATTGTCAATAATACGTTTTAAGAAATACGGTAATATTACTCTTGATTTTAGCACTTTTCATGGATCACCACGTTAAAATCAATATAGCATTTCAAATATAAAGTATTCAATTAACCAATAATCATTAAACCTAATAATATAACACAAATATACAATATATAATTGTATCTATGCAATCTGATATCTCAATCTCCTCTCCTATTGGGCCATAAATTTGGTGAGGTTGAAGTTTTGCAAGTGTTATTAGGAGCCAGCCCACCTAAATTTTAACTCATTAACTAATGTATTTCCTACAACTTTAAATACTATTGTGAATATTAACCAAATCCATGTTTTCCCTTATATCGAATGTTGCCACCCTAGATCACTTTCAATCCTCATAAATTTTTTAAACTATCCAGTAATGAGTAAATTTATTGACTCTTCTGCAATTGTGTGGCCTTATGTCAGAGTATGTCCCACACCAGCCATCAAATTTGTTGACTAATTAATGACACTAGCACTTGGGAATTAAAAAAAAGAGCGTCTTTGTCCCTTCTTAAATAATCCTTTTTTGTTTTAAAAAATTCGGCCGAATTATTCATGAATTATACGGTTGGGATATAAAATTCATGTATTATTCATTTACACTAATAAAATACAATCATTCGCATATAATACGTAAATTATATGGATGAGCATATAATTCACGTTTTATATGTGAATTTACTAACTATCCATGTTCTTCAACAGCTTCGGCAACATTGGAATTGAGAGTTCTCCCATCTGGGCCAATGATCACCAGAGTGGGAAGGGTGGAAAGCTCAAAGTACCGAGCCAGCTTCTGGCAGCTCTTATCATTGAAGGGCAATGCTAGCCAAGGCATGCTACCTAAGCTCTTCTTGAAAGATTCCTCGTTGTCATCGAGTGATATCAACACAATCTCAAAGTTCTCCCTCTTTTCTTTCAGCTTCTCATAGACCTTGATTAGCTGTGGAGTAAATTCAACACAGGACTTGTTTGAATGCAACAAAAAGTACAGACCAACAGTCTTCCCTTCAAGTTCTGAGACAGGTATCTTGTACACAAATTAAGAATAAATTCAGATTAGATTAAGAACAACACATTTCAAAAAGATGATATGAGTTTTAAAATTTTCAAAAGAAATTATCATTGTCATCAAAAGTTACCTTTTTTCCATCAGATGAAACTACATAATCACGTGATTTGGTGACCAAGATAGATTTTAACGACTGTTCCCTTTCGGCTCTTTCTTCTTCTTCTTCTTTCATTTCCTTGATCTTTTCTTCAGTAAAAGGGTACCCTTCCACTCCATACTCTCGAATGATCTCCACTCCACTATCAGTCAAAACTTTCCCATTTTCATCAAGAATCACTAGGGTAACGGATCCCCCTAACCTTTAACAACTCGTCCAGGCCATCATGTGCAAGCCAAGGCATCTTTGAGAAGTAGCCCTTGAATGCCTCATCAAGATAATAAGATTTCTTACATGTACCTTTATTCTTTGGAAAGGTTCTGCGGGTACCTATATAAATTGACTATATTTCTAAAAATATCCTTTTTTAATATTCAAATAAACTATTATTTATTGGTTGACTTTTCATCTTAAGATTTTAACAATGGATTCTTTTTTTAAAATTTATGGTTATCATGGTATTTTTAACAATAATGTTAGAGATACTAAGAAATTTATATAAAATGATACGACAAAAAATTTATATAAAATAATGATATAAGATGAATGAAAGAATTAATACAAAAAATCAAATTCATCGTATTACACTTCGATTCATTATCGGATGAAAAACCGGTCCGCTAAAACAAAATCAAATTCATTCTCCTTCATTCATCTTCGAGCTTCATTGTTCATTCATCTTTCAAATCTCTCTCTTTGTAATCCATCAACCGCAACTCTTCCATGGCGAACGACTCATTCTCAAAACCCCATCCCAACAAACTCTCTACAACAGTTGCAAACTCAGCAAGCTCCATATCAGATGGAAGAAATGCATGTAAACTATCCACATCTCTCATGTTTGAATTTTCATAACCTTCTACAATTACTTTTGATTCGCTTCCATTTACATGATCTCCAATCTCACTCTTCTTTTCGGCTTCATTGTTTGAGTTGGTAGACGTACATAGCTCGGTTGCAAAAGGATCGAATGTTGAAACCCCATAAAGAAGTTGTTCTTCTTCATTTATCTCTTGATATATCTCATCACCGCCAACTTTTGGGACAAAAGGAAGAGGATTTTGTATTAGTTGATGATCATGATCAGGTTTTGGGTTTTTTGCAAAGAAAGAGAGGATGAAATGGCCTTATCTGGAATGCAATTGGTTATTGGCTAATGGTCAAGATGATCCGAAGGTTTGAGTTTTGATTGGTGGAAGGGATTTCTTGTGAGCCTTTGAGTGGTAAGGATGAGAATGAGTTCAATTTCATCCCATTCTTTGAAATTAATTAAACTAAATTGAAAATCTGAACATGACTATTTTAAAAGTTATTGGGATTTTTTTGGTCATAATAATGTTAGCAAGATGACATCACTGATCCGACCTGTCAGCCAAATTGGTTTGGCCGCCCAAACCAAGACCCGATCACCTGACCGAGTCACTTTGTAAAAAATTTTAAAATATCGTTGCCTATTAATTAGTATTAATAAGATGAGCTTTTAAGACAGTTAAAAATTAGGATCCAATTATTCTGAATGCATCATTCTAAAAGAGCCCTAGGATCCAATTTTTGTAAGAGCCTTGAGACCTAATTTAGCATGGCCACCCTCCCACTCAATATTATTATAAGAGATTTGAGTCATATTATGAATAATATCATATATATTACTTATAAAAAGAGATCAAATCATATAATTAGGTAATTGAATACAATAGAAGATAAGATTACAATTAGAGAGAGACAGAGAGAAAGACTCAGTGAGACAACCAATCTGTGAGGCTTATGAATGACTTTTGTAACTCTCATATGTAGAATGAACCACTATAAATCTTATGTTTGTGTATATAGTTGATTATTTATGTTTTATTCGTTTTCATGAAAATTTAAGATTTATTAACATCTAATTAAAAATCTAAATAAATTTTAACACCTTCATTATAAGGCAACTCCCGGGTAAACTCCAAAATCTAGGTCCAAATCGAAGTTCACTCTGAAGAAATAGAACAATTTTGGAAATAACGATTGTGGAAAATTCATTCATGGCTTCTGTCTTGTGTACTCGTATATTTAGCGGTTCTTTTCTTGTAACTTTAATAAATAATAGTGAAAAAGTGGTGTCAATGGAAAGTCTATCGAAATAAGACAGATTACCTAGCCCTATGAGGTGATAGACCTTGTCCCATTCCCTCCTTAAAATCTACCTTAATACTATATTTACATTACTCTTTATATTTACATTACTCTTTATACTATTTTTACTACATTATGATTATTTTACTAATAATAATTTTATTATAATATTAAAAATTTATTTTTTACATTATTTTTATTATATCATGACCGTTTTATTAATAATAATTCTATTATAATATTAAAAATTTAAAATAATTAAAAATTTATATAATTGTAACATATGATACATTTTGATGTAACAAAAATAGTATAAAGAGTAATGTAAATGTAATATTACTCTAAAATCTAAGACAACCCCATAATAAATTCTACTTTTATTCAATAAATAGAAGTAATTTATCAATTAAAATCAAGAAATTAAAAAAGAGAGCGACTTTTATTAATTAAAATCAAGAAACAAAACAAGACAACGACTTAGAAAGAACCATCGTGAAAAATTCATTCAAGGTCGAAAATGCCAGTTTTGGAAGTTTATTAGAATTTTAAAATTTTATTTCGTCTTTAGGTTTGGATTTTCAATATATTTTATTTATATTATATTGTTATTTAGATTTTGGATTTGGATGAAATTATTTTGAAAATTTAATAAATTTTAAAATTTTATTATGTCATGTTGATAAAAACATTGTCTAATACTTAAAAAAAAAAAAAAAAAAAAACCTAATCCGTTATCTTACACACGAAATTTGATAAAAAGACACAAAAAAACATTTTTCTTTGTCTGAATATAAATAAAATAAACAAAGCAATAATTAGATATAATGAATATAAAAAAATATGAAAAATGTTTTTCATAAGAATTACTTTTATCCAAGGAAAATTAAAATAATAAGTGTTTAAGTCAAAGAAAAATATTTTTTATTATAAATTATTTTAATGATATAATAGTTAAAATAATAATATAAAAGATGCCAATTATAAAATTAAGAAAATAAAATGAAAAATCTTAAACAAAATAGATAGGTGTACTTCATTAGATAAATCATTTGTTTAATATATTCCTTTGTTACTCATGTTCAATTATCATGTGAAAAAAAAAAAAAAAAAAAATCATTCTCCCACCGCTGCAACCCATGACCATGAGTGGGTTCAATTTTTCACATGTTCAATTATTACGTGAAAAATTGAATCTGAGACCTTGAGTAGTACCCATGTGCTGAGCACCCATGAGTGGGTTCTACCCATGTGCTGAGCTACCCATAAGTGGGTGCCACTTCAGCATTAGCTTATGATGTTATTATAACTTTTTTTTTTTTTTTTTTGGGAGCATCGGATGCTCTTTACACTGTCCTATATTCCTTAGGTTCAACCATCTCATCTTCGTTATGCGACGATCACTTGCGCGAATACTAGTGGTACAGATCATAAGTTGCACGTCATTGGAATGTAAGTTTCAACTATATTTGTAGTACAATCAAAATTTCAGATTGACAATGAACCTTACCATCTTACCATAAAGAAAGTTTTTTATGTTAATTTTCACCATATTTGGTGAACAGAACCATGGCGAGTGTATCTTTAGATGGATTTATCCATCCAGATATCACTAAGCTTACATACCTACGGACACTGTAAGTATATCGTTCAATTTAATCATGTTACAAGGTCAACAATGTCATCATTCTGCTCGAATGTTTAGCGGTTTGATTGTTGTCAAAAACTTAACAGTGATCTATCCAATAACCAACTTCATGATTCCATTCCTTCTAACTTGGGAAATTTATCTAATCTTACCAAACTGTAAGTCTTGAATCTTGCTACACAATTAAGTTCAATAATTCTTATTTTTATTTTCTTAGTTGTATATTATAATTTTAAGTTCCAATGTAATGATGAGTAGCTATATCTATGGTATATATGTGTATATAATTATATATAACGAATATGTGTAATAATCAGAGACCTATCAAGCAATCAATTGACCGGGATTATACCTCTGAGCTTGGGGAATTTGAAGAACGTAACTGAACTGTAAGCATCTTTTTACTAAAGTAATTTCTTTGAGCGTTTTTAATAATATTTTTGTGTCTCATCCCATATTTGAAGTTGTGCTTCTTTACAAGAAGAAAAATTAATAACGGGTTTTACCATCACATGGACGATAAAATAATAGAAAAAAAAAAATTGTAATATAAAATTAATGCTTCATGACTTCGAAATCTAACTCATTTATTTCACACGGACAAAAATTTTGGGTCCATCCCTCTTCTTCAGAAAATCTTCTATACTACGAATATAGGTATAATCGATTATTCATGCCACAGAGTGCATATTACATACATTGAAACAGTACCTTGTAATTGGTTTATTGTATGTGCAAAGTTAATTTTTTTTTTTTTTCTTTCTTCTGGTACTTCAAACTGTCTCTATTTTCCGCTTACAGCTATCTCTGGAAGAACTTGCTAACTGGCATCATACCACCATCTTTAGGCAATCTAAATTCTCTCAACACATTGTAAGTATCTTCACAATCTATGTAACTTCTTCAGTTAATGTAACGAAGAACTTTTTGACTGGCATCATACCACTATCATTTCTTTTGCGTAACCTTATTTTTCTGGTGTTTTGCAGATCTTTATTTTTTAATAAGTTATCAGGTGCAACTCCTCACGAACTTGGAAAACTTTCTCAACTCCAGATATTGTATGTAATCTTTCCTCGATCACTCTGCTTCAAATCTTTAATGATTCTTCCTCCAAATGAAATAACTCCAGCTATTTGTTCTAAAAATAAAAATAGGTATTTGGATGATAATGAACTGAACGGTACACTTCCAAAAGAATTTGGGAATTTGAGAAATCTTCGAGCACTGTAAGTATATATCTAGTTGAAAAAGAACGGCAGAAAGAAAGAAGAATGGTTAATTAAGTGAAATCTTTTTGGTATAATGATTAGCGAATAACATAAGAGATGACTTTCTATTAGAAGCAATTGCTTTGTGATTGCAGTTGGGTGACATCCAACTATTTAACTGGGGAAGTGCCGAAAGAGTATGAACAACTTGTGAGTTTGGAGGAGTTGTAAGTGCCACATCCATTTAATTATTTTTAACAAGTTTTATTTTTCCTATTCGTGTTTACCTCTTGGTAACTTGTATTCTTGTAAGTTGTAGCCGTGTTTTGAAGTCTATTAACTTGATTGTCAATGCAGCATCGTAGGTGGGAATAATATGAGTGGGACGATTCCCTCCTTCATCGCAAATTGGACCAATCTCAATACACTGTAAGCTGTATTTTATGCATTTCTTAATCAATTAGTATTGGTACATGTAATTCTAGAGTTCGTCAATGACCCCTAAGGTTTATAAGAAGCCATTAAAACTAATAGTCTATGTGCATTTTCATCTTTTTATAATAATTAAAGGGAGAACAACATTTTTCCACCCAAGGTTTGGCAAAACGACACTTTCCCACCCATCAAGTTTCAAAATGACACTTTTCCACCCTTCGTCAAGTTCTGTTAGTGTTTTCGGTTCATATTTGACTAAAAGACAAAAATACCCTTAAATAGTTTATTATAAATTAAAATTTAGTTAAGTGAAAGTCTTTACTCAAGTGTAAAGATACATTTTTTTCTTTATTTATTTAATTAATTAGGAATATTAACTATTAAAATTTTTCATGTTAATTAGTAAAAATGAAAAACATTATAATAGTAGATTATTGAATAATAGTGATGAGATATTTATGACATTATAAATAAATAAATATTAACGTCATTTAATTTTAAACAATTTCATAGCATTACTCGTAACTTTTTAATTGGGGCTAATTATTTTTTCTTTTTTGACTTTTTAATATCTTACTTTTTGGCTAATTCAAAAATAAAAAAAAAGTTTATAAAGTCAAAAATTTAAGGGTATTTTTGTCCTTTCAGTCAAATATTAACAGAAAACATAATATATTTTGATGAAGGGTGGGAAAGTGTCATTTTGAAACTTGACGGGTGGGAAATTGTCCTTTTGCCAAACCTTGGGTGGGAAAATGTTGTTCTCCCATAATTAAAAGAGTTAGAACTGTCAATCCCTGAAGTTTGATGTAATATCTCAAATCCCCTTAAGGTTTATAAATTAACAAAATTATATCTACTGTTAATAAACCATAAATGCATCATTAAACTTACACTATTATGAATTAATGTATATTTACTGAGTTGTTTTTTTGCTTTTTATTTTATTTCAAAAATCTCAAAAAGGTTTTTATTATTGCAATCTCAAAAGGATTTTGTTATTCAATAATGATTAGGGTTAGGGTTTTAACTTTATAAAAAGCGACCATGCTTACATGGAGAAACGAGCTATTTCTAGCATTTTATGCTAACTTAAATACATTAAAAAAAATTTCAAAACAAACTAAAACTAATATACTAAAAGAATGGTGTATTGACATAAAGTTTGTACTTTGGACTCTCAAAGCTTTACATGCTTCTCTTCCTTTCCTCAAGACTCGGGTGGAGCGTATAGGAAATTTATTCTGGGGGCCAAAAAGTAACTTTCAATGAATGAGAGGGCTATAGCTACTTAAAATTAAAGGATAATTTAAGAAATTTATGGGGGCCTAAACACATTCAAAATTGAGGGGGAGAAAATGTAGGGATGAAATTGACGTATATATATATATATAACAACATGGTTCTGCCCCTGCTTGAGAACCAACAGTATCCTTAGGATACCTTATAAATATATTTTTAGGGATAGTTGAGATGGTGGTTATATGATCACCAATATTTAGCACTAGGCATACCATTAACATTTATAAATTTTTATTTTTCACGTCACGTAGCTTCTTAATATTAGCACAAAATCAGTATTAATACTTATTGAATAGAAAATACAATGCAAATTAACCAAAAAGACTTTGTAGAGAATTGAAGAGAAAAGTCAAATCTATAATTAAATTAGAGTTTGTACTTTAAAATAGTGTGAAATATTTTATTTCGGTGCATATAGTCCACCTTATCAAAGTAGCTAGGAAGGAGGGATTGCTTTGACGAACTGTTCTCTGACTGTCACAGGAATTTGTTAGGAAACAATTTTACAAGGGAACTGCCTCCAACAATTTTTAATATGAGTAGTCTTGTGATTCTGTAAGAACTATCCTTTCTCCCGTATTTCTTTTTTCGCGAAACGAACTCTTTATACTTATGTTCAATACTATCGATTGCCTTTGTTTATTCCAGACAAGTTAGTGATCTTAAAAGCACCGGTTTTGCTTTCCCAATCTCCTCTAACTTGACAAGTATAGAAACTCTGTAAGTGTAAATTTCATTTCATGTTGTCCATAATAATTTTAGTCTATGTAGGTCTAGAAACTTTAATTTCATTGCTGGAAATCAATTTTGTACTTGGTTATTTTGATATTACATTTGGATATTTATCATTTGCTAATGTTTAGTTCGATTTGATCTGATACAATTTTCTGCAGCGTACTAAGGAACTGCAATATTACTGGTTTAATCCCATCATATATTGGCAATTGGAGTTCATCATTAAGAAACCTGTTTGTTCTTTATTTCCAAGCCTTTTCTTTCTTCTCTTATTTATATTTATACATATTTTTTTAAACCTAATAGATAAGATGTAGGTTAGTTTCAGTTTTAAAATACTCCTGTCATTTTATGATAATTGGTGCCTTACCAAAGCAAAATAAATTTAACATCCACAGCAAAATATTATCGAAAAACTAAAATTTATTATAAATTTTCACTAAATTATCTTCATTACAATGTTATTTAACGTTGCCCGTCCTCAACAAGTTTGTGTGCATTGCAGTGAGTTGAGCTTCAACAACTTAAAAGGTGGAATCCCAGATTCTTTTAAAATTCTGTCTTTAGAAACAATGTATGTAATTACTTTCTTTAGACCATCATTCTATATCTCTTATCAGTTTTTTTTGCCAAAACATTGAAGAGCCGAAATACATTATTCCTGTTCATATTACAAATTGGCTGCACTACTCTACGTTGGAATTTTTGCCTCTGTAGGTTACTTACAGGAAATAAGCTCAATGGAAAGATCCCGGACTGGATTAATGGTACGATAACACGTATGGGGTACGTTTCTATACTATTTAGGAAATATGGTGAAATACTATTTATTTACTTCAACTTAGATAATCTTTCCCATTTTTGGGACGGTAATTATCAATTGGGTTAATTGTAACAATCATCCCTTCATAAATTGATAATTAGATGCCCAAGTTTGAGGCATTATATATACCAGCCTAGGTCCTTGACAACATGAAAATAAATTAGACGAGTGTAAGTGAAAATATATCCAAAATATACTCAATGTCCCAAAAATGGGAAAGATTATCTAAAGACCAAAGTATAAATTTTAGGGCCAAAAATGTTATTTCATATTAGTATATTACAAAAGGTTTAACAATGTTAGCTTCAGGGTGGTTTAGTATAATACTTCCAAATTGAGTATCTAACGCACTTTCCGAAACTTCATTGGTGGTTATTACGATTAACCCATTATTAATTACAGCTTTATTACGTAAATAACTGTGGTTACAAATGGTTGCTTTATATTCATAATTCATATAGATGCATGCATTGAATAATTTTGCAAGACTAATTGTAATGGTTAGGTACATTTATATTCAGGAAAACAAGTAGGACTTGATGTTTTTATTTTTTTTTATTTTTTTAATGTGGAGAGTAAACTAACAGTCTAAGAAAAGTAAAAGCTAATTCAAGGAGGTAAATATACCTTCTGATAGACAACATGCCAATAAGGTTTTGGTATGTTTCTAGAGAACTGATATGCAACTCTGGTAGCCTTTACGGAGTTTGACAAACTTCCCTGGAAAGTGCTTAGCTTCTTTGAAAACCTTCATAGTAACAGATAGGACAGCTCATGAAGTTGATACAAGATAAGGGTTGGTTGACGTAAATCCTTTGACCCCCAAGTTAGTAGAATTAGGATAGTCTATGATATCGCTCTAGTATTGTTGATGTGGTAACTATAAATCATATCTAATGTAAAGATAAATGAGAGAAAAAAAATTCTAAAGTGAAATAAATTTATAGTATTCTAAATTTTTCCTTGTAGAAAAACATAGAAAGGTATGTCATGCTCACACACTCTTAATTTTTTTTGAAATTTTATATGTTAACTATATACAATAAAGAGATATTTTCACATTCAATATGAATAATTATCTTGCAGGGATTTTTCATATAACGATTTTGAAGAACAAGGAAAGAATGTGTAAGGAAATCGTTCTCTTTTTCCATGTTTCTCTTCCTTGCATAAAAATTCTTCTTGCATTTGAAACTTCACTTACGAAAGTTTCAAAGATACATGTGTATCCAATATTTTTAAAAAGTTTGTAATATTTCGCTTATTCATTAAAAATAAGGAAAATAATTCAAAGTTTCTTTAATTTTTTATCTTGCAGGGGTCCACAGATAAATAGGTAAGGATATTGGATTTTTCTCTTGTTTTTACTGCTCTTTCTCCTTATTCATTTTGTTATGTGCTGCAAATTTAACTTCTGGATTGTTTGTTCCTTTTTTTTTTTTTTTTTTTTAAATCATCTTTTCAATGACTTGTCTGTTCATGTCTTTGCTACGACGAAAGCCAAGTACAAATGATATGTACGTTCATCTCTTCTATACTATGCAATTAGAAGAGCTCCAAATTATTTTTCTTACCAATATGTATACTTGTGTTCTGTAGGGCTCCCCCTAAGGTCTTGGATGACCATTGTAATGGCAAGAATTCCCAGTGTATGTTCCTTCTCCAGCTATCATGAATTAATATTGTAATATAAAGAAGCTTGAATTAATTTGATTTAGAAATAACATCGGTTAAGATCTTCATATGAAAAACAAGAAAATAGAATTTTAAGAAATCAGGTTCTATTTTATTGAGGGGATAGTTATTTAAACCCCGTAAGTTTGGCCAAATATAAGAAACCTTCTTAGATATACGTAATGACGCAGAATCCTTTACCATCTGTGGGACATTAAATATTGATCTATAACAAAAGAGGAATAATTTAAACCCCCCTGACTCGGCCAAGCTTTAAAATCCCCCTCAAGTATGTGTTATGACTGTTTTACCCCTCCTTCAGTCCTTTGACAACTATAACAGGATTTTGTTAACATTTGACAGACAGCAGGGGGCTTTGCGTCATTATTGGTAACTGAGAGGGCTCTTTGATATTCGGGAAGACCTTGGGAGGTTTAGAATTATCCATTTTATTGAGTGATGATAAGTCTTATAGGGGTCAATATTTAAAACCGCCCCTACATTTTGGAATATAAAAAAGAGTTGCTAAGTTCAAGAGTATTATTCAAAGCACCCATAGCATTTTATAAATTATTCAAAAACCACCTTCTAATATAATGCCATCAAAATGAAATCAACTTTGAAAGATCATATAAAAGAACTTTTTTTAAAGGGTAAAATTGGAATTACAACAATCATTTTATACTTACAATCTTGTTTTTGCAGACCATTCCTTGTTTATAAATGCTGGTGGTGAGGATGTAAAGATTGGAGGAAAGCATTATGATGCAGATATATCACCAAAAGCTTTCTATGTAGATCCAACAAAGCGTTGGGCTTATGTTTGTTCGGGAGATTTCTTATCAACAACAGCCAATTCCAGTGATTACATGGGGAACACAAGCGGAGTTTCTGCTCCTGAGGCAACTTTATATGACAAAGCTCGCATTTGCCCTCAGTCTCTGACATATTATGGTTTCTGCTTACATGAAGGCAAGTACACTGTTGAACTTGACTTCGCTGAAATTGTATTTTCAAAAGATGAAGACTACAGTAGCAATGGGAAGCGTGTGTTTGATGTATATATTCAGGTAATGTTTTTGTTTTTTTTCTGGATATGCCATTTCAGTAACGCCATCCGCTAAGGAACTCTTTGTTGCAGGGTACGAGAGTAATGGAGGATTTCAACATAAAAAAAGAGGACGGGGGTCCAAATAAGTGGTGTACTAAATCTTTCAAAGCTAAAGTAGATAATAATCTACTAGAAATCCGCTTATTCTGGGCTGGCAAAGGATCTCTGTATAATCCACCTAAACTTAATGGACCTCTGATATCAGCTATATCTGTAACCCCTGGTAAAAAATTGCACACTTGCACTTCTGTCATTAATTTGTTCAAATTTCCCTTTTTCTATTATACTGACAGTTTGGTTCTTGTTGCTATCTACTTCTATATATTCAGACTTCCAAATTGGAGTATTATCTACAAAGTGGATAGTAGTGATTGTTATTGCTGTTGTATCCGCTCTTGTATTAGCTTTGCTTCTTTTATGGGCTTTCATGTTGAGAATGGCATGGGTGGGAGACAGAGAGTTGATCAGTAAGTCTATACGCAATAAATCCAAATAGCTCTCCCATTGAAGAATTTTAGCTGATGAAGACTTAAGTGCAAAATTCAGTTATTCATTTGTTTTTATTTTTCTCTATATATCTACAGACACCATTGTGAAAATCCGAGACAAAGAATATTCCCTCAAAGAAGTGATTGTTGCTACTGGAAATTTCGGCCCTCAGAATGAGATTAGCCAGATGGTTTACAAGGTAAATTATACTTCTTCAGTACTTTTTGTGATGGGAGAATAATTAATCTTTCAGGATAATTTATAAATAATAAATAGAGGGCATCTGTATTATTTGAGTTCATGAACAAGTATTACAAGTCTTTTGTTTTGGTGCAGGCTACACTCCGGGATCAGGAGAAACCTGTTGCTGTAAAGAAGTTACCTCTACACACAAAGCAGTTTGATCAAATAACAAATGAAGTGTATGCGGGCCAAAAATTGAAACATGACAATCTTGTGGAGCTATTGGCTGTCTGTTCTAACAAAAAAAAGAAAATTTACTTGATTATCTACGAATATATGGAAAACGGCTCGCTTCAACAAGCCCTGTTTGGTAAGTTTCTTGGTTTACACTGGGTTACAAAATAGTTTATGTGCTTTCTTTTTGGGGTTCTGAAATACTTGTCGGATTTTAGTGTTCTAATTTTCAGAATTTTTTACATTATTTATCCAAAAAAAATTATAAAGTTGTTAGTGTTCTAATTGATCTGTTAAATATATTACCATTGCAACACATATCACTGCTTTTACCATGTCTGTCAGTGTCGCCGCCCCACTAATTGATCTGGTGCATGCCCATTGTAATTGAAAAGTATTTCATTGCAAGGAAAAAGAAAACTAGCGAAGACGAAGGATATATATTGCCATTTTTATTGATAAATGTAACCCTTAATTAAGAATAAAAATGTTGTAAGCTGTGCAGATGACTCAAATGTTCAACGGCAACTTGATTGGCAAAGGAGAGTTGAGATCTGCCGTGGAATAGCAAAGGGTCTGGAGTATCTACATGAACTTGCAACTGGCAAAATTCTTCATAGAAATATAAAAGCCAGTAAAGTTCTTCTTGATGAAAATTTTAACGCTAAGCTATCAGACTTTGGGACTAGCAATGCTTTATGGCGAGGATGAGCCGTATGATTTTCTCCACAAAATAGCTACAGGGTTTACGTAAGTAACACATTAAGTACATAACGTCATTTTTTTAATAATTTTATTTATTTATTTTTTGTTTCGAACTGAACAAATAAAATGATTGTACAATTTGTATGTGCCGATGTTCAAAACTATATGATCACTTTTTTATTGTTTCAGATACATGGCACCTGAGGTGCTAAGGAGGGAATCCATAATGGATAAAGCTGATGTTTACAGCACTGGGATTGTTCTGATTGAAATAATTAGTGGGCAAAGTAATTCAAAGGATGAAGGGAACAAAGAGACTGAATCTCTTTTACAAAGGGTAATAGCCTTTTAGTCAAAATCAACCGATTGAATTTTCAGATACGATTATGCATTTGAGGGTGACATAGTTGCGTTTATGCAGGCTGCTGTGTTACATAATAGAGGAAGTTATTCTGGGTTGGTGGATCAAAAGTTAACAAGTTATGACATGCGGCAAGTCGTTGCAATCTTTGATTTGGCAATGAGGTGCGTTGATCAGACTCCTACTCTTAGGCCAAAAATGTCTGAAGTTGTGAGTGAACTTGAGAGGATTTAAGCGGGTTACCTATTGCACTTTCTCGTTTTGTCTGCTTTCTGATTGTTTCGGTCTCATCCATGAGAAATATTTGTCTAATATTGTATCGTTTATCTATTTCATTTCAGAGCTTTGTTTTTGTTTATCGCAAGGAGATTAAAAACATATGGCCCTTTGGTCATATAGATGATTATGCTTATGTATCATTTGAGTTCAACGACTCTTTCTTTCTTTCTTTCTCTTTTTCTTCCTTACATACTTTCCTCTCGATTCTCTTCTCTCTTCCACTTCTCTATCATCTTTTTATTGTATTGTCTGCAAAGTGATGATAGGCAATTCTCAATTCTATAGTGCTATTTAAAAACTTTGTCATTATCAGATAGTGACTTATTTACAAACTTTGTGCTGGTCAATGATTTTATTACATCAATGTAATAATTTATCATTCTTTTATATATATTTATTTCACCCCTCCCAGAAATGAATTTTTGGCTCCCGTGTCTGGTTTAAAGTAATTATTTGAGGTTTCTACATGGACACCTATGAGATAACCCAAAAAAAAACTTTTACCCACCCAAGGTTTGGTGGATCTACATTCCCACCTATGGTTTCATAAAGTGCAAATTCTCATCCAATTTTAAATTTCAAACGTTAAATTTAACTAATAAAGGGTATTTAGGTTTTTTTATTTTTTTCCAAAAAATAGTAAACCCTAATCTCTCTCACTCCCTCCAATAAATAAAATTTTAAAATAACCCTATTGTAATACCCCATATTTATGGGGTATTTTATAATTCTATTGGGGTCTTTTTGCAAGTTGACGTGACAGTGATATAAAAAGAATAAGATTAATTGACTTAATTTAGTTTGGGAGAATGCTACATTTACAATATTTTTATCGCATTATGATGTGGCATATATCGCATCAAATAAATTTTTAATTATTAATAAATTTTTAATTATTATTAATAAAATGGTGATAAAGTAAGAGAATGGTATAAAAAAATAGTGTAAAGATAGCAGTATAAAAAATGGGTTGTAAAGATAATATTGAATAATACTATACATATATTATTTTCATACAACATTTCTTATACGATATTATGTGGTAAGATATGATCAGGTGAAAGTTTAATTTTAATTTTAAATTAGTCACTCATATCTTATCATATAATATTGTAAATATTATACTAAAAATGTTGTATGAAAATGATGAATGATTAGTATTACTTGATAATTTACTCATTTATTTCGAAATGACGTTGTGACATATGTCATTCTTAATTGTCACATCATCAGATACCACGTCACTTTCCGAACATCATCCCAGGGTCCAAATGACCATTGAATTTTAACTACCGAAATGATCACGCCAAAGAGAAAAAGTAATATATAGTGGGTGTGAAGTGATGGGTACATAGTTCAAAAATCGTTTTGTCAATTTTTTTTTTTTTTTCACTTTAGTTTTTATAAATATTCATTTATAGATATTATTATAAGTTTCAAAAATACTATATATAATTTTAAGGCCCATTACCCATATACGGTTACACAGATCCAGACAATTCTACCAAGGCACTGCTTGCTCTCCGTAACTGAGATCCACACAAGTCCAGGTAGCTGCACTTCTCCGAGTCAACGTAAATCTCTCTCTTCTCCTTTTTAACATCTCTGTAATCTATTTGCCTGAACTAAACCAAGCAAAAGTTTTCTGTTTTCACCACATCCGCTCTAGACTTTTTCTTTTTTTCATTTTTCCAGATTGAAAATCTCGCATACTCTATATCAAGGCCTACTTGCAAAATTTAGGTATGTATTTCTCAAAGTTTATGTTGCTAATTAAGTTCTTGTGTGTGTATATATATAGATCTGGCCAAAAAAATCTTGCCATTTCCAAGTCTATTAACTCTCTACATTTTAAATCTTTCATATAGTTTATAAGGAGTCACTTCTATGATGGGCCATAACTCAGGAGAATAACTATGATCGGTTCATCTATATGATCTATCATATGCATGATAACACCAAGGCGGTTAGGTCTGAATAATATTAGAGACAATCGTGAATTCAATACTACTACAGACAAGTGATTTTTCAGCAATATAACTAAACAAATTCTCCTTTTTATAAAAAAATAAATAGGAAGATGGAAAAGTAAAAGCTGCTAAAATTCAATGACAGAAATATTATATGCAAGAAACTCCTTAATATCTCCTTCTATCGGGTGAGTATATAATTTGCTTATCATGACTTGTAAACATTAATCCACAGATCAGATACAAGCATGGCTTTGGCAATGGAGCCTCTGCTAAGTAGCACTTCAAATCTAGTACTCAAAGCTTTGCAAAATGAAGCCCAGTTTGCACTTGACTTTAAAGCTCAGTTGGAGGAAATGAAGACAAAGCTTGATCCTATGAAGGCCTTCCTGTCAACTTACAACCTCAGGAATCATGGAGATTTTCTCCGGCCGGTGCTGTGTAATATGAGAAACCTAATTTATGAAGCTGATGACATACTTACAGATTGCCAACTTAGAGATGAATATCGGAAACATGGATCATCAGCCTTCAGCAGGAATTTCTCGCCTCGTGGATTGAAATTTATGTATGAAACAGGCAAGAAACTGAAAAATATTAACGAGCGGATTAAGAAAATGGAGGCTAGTTTACAGACATATTTGGTAGCAGAAGCCAAACTCGATTATAAAGCAGACAATCAAGGAAAAAGAAATATCTCGCAGGAATATTATGACCCATCTGAGATAATTGGGTTGGAGAATGATATTGAGAAGATAAAAGGATGGATGCTTAGCGGTAATGAGGAACTTCGCCATGTTGGCATTGTGGGGATGGGGGGTTTGGGCAAAACTACCATTGCCCGGAAATTATTCAATGATAAAGACGTAATTCATCACTTTCATAAGACGATTTGGGTGACTGTGACTAAAAATTTCACTGAACAACGGATTATGAGGGGGATGTTGGAACAGTTAGGAATGAAATGCTCTGGATTTGAGAAACGCGAACTGTTGCCCCAAATTAAAAAAAATGCTTAGCGATAACAAATGTCTTATTGTCATGGATGATGTCTGGAAAGTGGATTTAGATTGGTGGGGCAGGTTATGCTGTCAAAGCAGTATCTTCATCATCACATCTAGGAGGGAAGATGTTATAAAGAAAATGGGAGTCGAGGACTCAAGGATCCATCAACCCAGACCTTTAAACAAAGAGGAAAGTTGGTCATTACTTTGCAAGTATGCATTTTCCAGAAGCAGGGGACGATGCTACGATGAAGGGTTAGAAAGGGAAGGAAGAGAAATCTTGGAGAAATGTGGGGGACTTCCGCTAGCAATCAAGACAATTGGAGCTTTACTTGCCCCAAAAGCTGATTCCCCAAGACAGTGGAAAGAGATTTGTCAAGATTTTCACCAATTGGCAACCAAAGGAGACGACACTGCTTCGGTGACATCTTCTCTTAAACTGAGCTACGATGAACTCCCTGCTCATCTAAAGTCATGTCTATTGTGTTTCTCCATTTTCCCTGAAGACTTTACAATACGTGCTGAACAAATAGTACTTTGGTGGGTGGGAGAGGGTCTCATTCTGGGTGATGAGAGAAAGACAGCTATTGAATTGGGATATGAATATCTTTCACAACTAGCCAGTAGGTGCCTGATTGAGGTTGAGAATCGACGAGGCTATGATGGAATGATCTATAGTTGCAAGATGCACGATCTGGTTCGAGATATGACCATTGACATCGCGAAGGATGAGGCGTTTGGTAGCTTTGATGAGCAATGCAACCAGCAATTGACTGAGGATTCAAGATGGTTGGGTTTCACCAGTGACATGGATCCAAAATCATTGAAAAATAGTTCAAAGTTGAGGGCATTGTTACTGATTTCAAGCCACTCTGCTTCCCCTGATTCGAGTTTGGATTATGTTTCCTTTGATAGGACTTTGAAGTTGCTTAGGTCGCTTCGGGTGCTCGATTTCTCCCGTCTACAGACAAGAAGTCCACTTGAAGATCTCTTTAAATGGATCTGTTCACTTAAACGCCTAACATATCTCAACTTAAGTGGAGTTGTAGACCTAAAAGAAGTACCGTACTTAATAGGAAACTTCGCAATCTCCGAACTTTGGTTTTGAGCGAATGCAATAATTTAGCCAAACTAGATCCAGCAACTACTAATTTGAAGGAGCTGATTCTCCTGGATGTAGGATTTTGTTGTCGTCTGCAATACCTACCGTTTGGACTAGAGAAGCTAGTGAATCTGCAGGAACTTTCTGGATTTAGGATAGTGGATCAGGCTAACAGACAAAGCTGTCGACTTCTTGAGCTCCAGAGCCTAAAGCAATTAAGAGTTCTAGGAATGAATATAAATGAGAAGAGTGAAATCTCTGAAAATGAATGCAATGTCTTGACAAAGCTTGAGAAACTTAAGGTTCTAGTTATTGATGCAGATGATTGTAAAGATAAGAGCGTTTTTGAGAATCTCGATCGACTTTCCCCTCCTCCAAGTCTTAAGGAGCTTTATCTTAAGCGCTACCGACATGAAACTCTACCAAAATGGATCAATCCTAAGCAGCTTTCAAGTTTGCTATATCTCCGTCTTGAACATGTAGACGCTGTCCAGCTCCAGATGAGTACTACAAGTGAATCTGAGGGTATCAGCACCTCCAAATGGAAGCTTGAAGGTCTACGTTTAAAGTACATGGCATATTTACAACTGGACTTGAAGAGCTTAGAGCAGGATTTGCCTTCCCTAAATTATGTTGAGGTCAGTTTCTGTTACAATCTGAACAACTTACCCGAATCTGACAAATTACTACCGATGATTTGGAGGAAGAATCAAGGTCGATTAGTGAGAACTCAGTGATGGTTCGAAAGAAATTGTGAGTTTGAAAGACACTTTTCTCTCTATTTCCTACATTTTGTGGTGGGGTAATTATAAAATGTAGGAAATAGGGAGAAAAACTTGTTATGTATAAAATGTAGGAAATAGAGAGAAAAACTTGTTATGTGTATTGTTGTTTATTGAGCTGAGCGAATGCATGTAGTGTGATGTTGTTGGTTTGCTGGTTTAGATATATTTAAAATTTTCAGTTTCCTTGGCTTGTTCAAACTTTGAAAAGGCATATATAATGGACACTTTGGTTTGTTCTCCTCCCTTCATGAGTGTCTTTTATAGTTTCTTTAATGTTCACCATCGATGTTGTAAGGTTACTCGGTAGTTTATATTTTGGTGGAGACAAAAGAAATTTGAGAGATTTGTACATGTCCAAAATAAATAAATAAATAAAATCTCTCTTGGTGAATACAGCTCGTAAACACTAACCATGTCTAGATCCTCGGAAGGATGGACATAAATTACAGTCAGAAAATCATCCTCCTACGGCCAGTCAAAGTGTTCCAAGGGTGATGGAGTGCAAGAGGGAGGTCAAAGAGTAAGAGAAAAAGAAAGCAAGAGAAAAAGGATAATATTACACATAGAATTCAATCTTACAAACGTGACAATTAATAATTAATTAGTTCGCAATGAGTCTTGCTTGTCTAATTATGAGTTTACCAATTATAAGATATTACGTTGAGGTTGTGAGATTGAATTGTAGATTGATCTTTATTAGGAGAAAAATATGATTCTCGTCTCAGAAATCGAGTGTGTGATTTGTGAGTGGATGTACAAAGGATTAGATTGTATGCACCAATTATCAATATCAATACTTAGATGAGTATTTTATTGTTGAATCAATGTAAGGCATTGGTAAAAAAAAAGTTTTTGAGAAAAACTTATAAGTATTTTCTGGAGAACTATTTTTTAAGAAATATGGGAATTATGTTTATTTTCAACAAATATGAGGGACTTCGTGTTCTTAGGGGTTAGGGGTTTCTCTACCCTAAAATTTAACCAAATAATAAAAGCTCCCATAATATTTCAGAAATAATATAAATCTCCTAACTGTTAGAATTTATAGCATAATAAGTTAATAAATCTTTACGAAATTATCTTATTATAATTTATTTTAACACAAAAAACTTGACGGCAAGGGAATTTTCAGAGAATTTTTTGTTATTTACTTAAATTTAAGGGGGATTTTTTTTATAAACCCTTGTTTTTAATTAATAGTGTATAACAAGATTATAAATGTTTTTTTTATGAATGGAAAGAGATTTATGACTTGCTTAACTTATATGGAAGTTAATATAGTTAAACCATCAATAAGGTAAAGAAATCTAAGAATTTCATGGAGAAATCTAAATATTTATTCCATTAATAAGTTAATTTTTTTATTCTTTATAAATCTCCGAGACCTCCCCTAGGTTTCATAATATCTTGCTACTCCCCACAGGTTTTGGAAACTATAAACCTCCCCCTCAGGTTTTGCCATTACCTACCTTTATCACATTATATATATGCAATGCTCAAAGGTAAACCAGAACGAGAGAAAGAAAAAAAGATAGAGTAATTAACTATAATTTTTTTTTTTTTTTTTCTATTGGGAGCAATTGCTTTGCGATTGCAGTTGGGTGACATCCAACTATTTAACTGGGAAAGTGCCGAAAGAGTATGAACAACTTGAGAGTTTGGAGGTGTTGTAAGTGCCCCAACCATTTAATTAGTTTTAACAAGTTTTATTTTTCCTATTCCTGTTTACCTCTTGGTAACTTGTATTCTTGTAAGTTGTAGCCATGTTTTGAAGTCCATTAACTTGATTGTCAATGCAACGCTGTAGGTGGGAATAATATGAGTGGGCCGATTCCCCACTTCATCGCGAACTAGGCTAATCTCACAAGACTGTAAGCTGTATTATATGCATTTTTTAATCAATTAGTATTGGTACATGTAATTCTGGAGTTCGTCAATGACACCAAAGGTTTACAAGAAGCTGCTAAAACTAATTGTCTATGTGCGTTTTCATCTTTTTATAATAATTAAAAGAGTTAAAAGATATGGATCCCTGAAGTTTGATATAATACTTCAAATCCCCTTAAGGTTTATAAATTAACAAAATTCTCTCCATGGTTAATAATCCATAAATGTGTCATTAAAACTTATACTATTATGAATTAATGTATATTTACTGAGTTGTTCTTTTGCCCTTTTTTAAATTTCAAAAATCTCAAAGGGATTTTGTTATTCCAAAAATCTCAAAAGGATTTTGTTATTCAATAATTACTAAGGTTAGGGTTTTAATTTTATAAAAAGCAACCATGCTTACACGGAGAAACGAGCTATTTCTAGCAGTTTATGCTAACTTAAATACATTAAATAACAATTTCAAAACAAAATAAACTAATATACTAAAAGAATGGAGTGTTGACATAAAGTTTGTACTTCGGACTCTCAGAGCTTTACATGCTTCTCTTCCTTTCCTGAAGACTCGGGTGGAGGCGTGTAGGAATTTTTTTTGGCTACACTACGTAGCTAGGCCACTAGCTACATGGTTCTGCCCCTGCTTGAGAGCCAACATTATCCTTAAGATACCTTATAAATATATTTTCGGGGTACTTGAGATGGTAGTTATACGATCACCAATGTTTAGCACTAGGCACACCATTAACATATGAATTTTGATTTATAAAATTTGATTTTTCACATCACGTATCTTCATAATATTAGCACAAAATCAGTATTAATACTTATTGAATAGAAAGAACAAATGCAAATTAACAAAAAAGACTTTGTAGAGAATAGATGAGAAAGGTCAAGTCTATAATTAAATTAGAGTTTATACTTTAAAATAGGTGTGAAAAAATTATTTTGGTCCATATAACCCACCTTATCAAATTAGACTATTCTCTGACTGTCACAGGAATCTGTTAGGAAACAATTTTATAGGAAAACTGCCTTGGACAATTTTTCATATGAAAAGTCTTGAGATTCTGTAAGAACTATCCTATCTCCGCCATTTCTTATTTGCGAAACGAACTTCTTTATACTTACGTTCAATACTATCAAATGCCTTTTGTTTATTCCAGACAAGTTAGTGATCTGAAAAGCACCGGTTTTGCTTTCCCAAACGCCAGTAATTTGCCAAGTATAGAAACTCTGTAAGTGTAAATTTCATTTCATGTTGCCCATAATAACTGTAGTCTATGTAGGTCTAGAAACATTAATTTCATTGTTGGAAATCAATTTTTTCTTGGTTATTTTTGATATTACATTTGGATTTTTATCATTTACTAATGTTTAACTCGATTTGATCTGATACAATTTTCTGCAGAGTACTAAGGAACTGCGGTATTACCGGTGAAATCCCATCATATATTGGCAATTGGAATTCATCATTAAGAAACCTGTTTGTTCTCTGTTTCCAAGCTTTGTCTTTCTTCTCTTATTTATATTTATACATATTTTTTAAACCTAATAGCTATGAAATAGGTTAGTTTCGGTTTTAAAATATTCCTGTCATTTTATGATAATTGGCACCTTACCAAAGCTTAATAAATTTAACATCCACAGCAAAATATTAATGAAAAACTAAATTTTCACTAAATTATCTTCATTACAATGTTATTTAACGTTGCCCGTCCTCAACAAGTTTGTGTGCATTACAGTGACTTGAGCTTCAACAAGCTAACCGGTAGGATCCCAGATTCTTTTGAACATCTGAATTTAGAAACAATGTATGTAATTACTTTCTTTGCATCATTCTATATCTCTTCTTATCAGTTTTTTGCCAAAACATTGAAGAGCAGAAATATATTATTCCTATTCATATTATAAATTGGCTTTACTACTCTACGTTGGAATTTTTGCCTCCGTAGGTTACTTACAGGAAATAAGCTCAATGGAAAGATCCCTGACTGGATTAATGGCACGATAACACGTATGGGGTATGTTTCTATACTATTTAGGAAATATGATGACATACTATTAATTTACTTCAACTTAGATAATCTTTCCCATTTTTGGGATGTTAATTATCAATTGGGTTAATTGTAACAACCATCTCTTCGTAAACTGATAATTAGATGCTAAGTTTGAGGTATTATATATACCAGCCCGGGTCTTTGACGCCATGAAAATAAATTAAATGGGTGAAAGTGAAAATATATCCAAAATAAACTCAACGTCCCAAAAATAGGAAGGATTATCTAAAGACCAAAGTATAAATTTTAGGGCCAAAAAAGTTATTTCGTATTAGTATATTACAAAAGGTTTAACAATGTAAGCTTCAGGGTGGTTTAGTATAATACTTTTAAATTGAGTATCTAACACACTTTCCGAAACTTCATTGGTGGTTATTACGACTAACCCATTATTAATTACAGCTTTGTTACTTAAATAACTGTGGTTACAAATGGTTGCTTAATATTCATAATTTATATAGATGCATGCATTGAAAAATGTTATGTTTCCGAAGTATATGTCAAAATTTGCAATACTAATTGTAATAGTTAAGTTAAGTGCATTTATATTCAGGACAACAAGTAGGATTTGATTTGATTTGATTTTTTATTTTTTATTTATTTTTTAATGTGGAAAGTAAACTAACAATCAAAGAAAAGTAAAAGTCAAGTCAAGGAGGTAAATATACCTTCTGATGGACAACATGCCAATGAGGTTTTGGTATGTTTCTAGAGAACTGATATGCAACTCTGGTAGCCTTTACGGATTTTGACAAACTTCCCTGGAAAGTGCTTAGCTTCTTTGAAAACCTTCATAGTAACGGGTAGGACAGCTCATGAAGATGATAAAAGATAAGGGCTGGTTGACCCCTAAGTTAGTGGAATTGAGATAGTCTATGATATCGCTGTAGTATTGTTGCTGTGGCAACAATAAATCATATCTAATATAAAGATAAATGAGAGAAAGAAAATTCTAAATCCACATAAATTTATTGGTTTGTGATACGGGTAATGTGATACATAAATTTATAGTATTTTAAATTTTTTCCTTGTAAAAAAACATAGAAAGGTATGTCATGCTCACACACTCTTAATTTTTTTTTGAAATTTTATATGTTTAACTCTATACAATAAAGAGATATTTTCACATTTCATGAATAATTATCTTGCAGGGATTTTTCATATAACAATTTTGAAGTTAAAGAACGAGGAAAGAATGTGTAAGGAAATAACATCAATCGTTCTCTTTTTCCCTGTTTCTCTTCCTTGCATAAAAATGCTTCTTGCATTTGAAAATTCACTTACGAAAGTTTCAAAGATACATGTGTATCCAATATCTTTAAAAAGTTTATTTCATTAAAAATAAAGAAAATAATTCAAAGTTTCTTTAATTTGTTATCTTGCAGAGATCCAAAGATAAATAGGTAAGGATATTGAATATCTCTCTTGTTTTTACTGCTCTTTCTCCTTATTCATTTTGTTGTGGGCTACAAATTTAACTTCTGGATTGTTTGTTCTGTTTTTTCAAATCATATTTTCAATGACTGTCTGTTCATGTGCTGCTGCAACCATAGAGCCAAGTTCAAATTATATGTACGTTCATCGCTTTTATATTATGCAATTAGAAGAACTCTAAATTATTTTTCTTACCAATATACATACTCGTGTTCTGTAGGACTTCCCCATCTCAGATCATAGATGACCATTGTCATGGCAAGAATTCCCAGTGTATGTTCCTTCTCCAGCTAGCATGAATTAGTATTGTAGAGTATAATTTCTTCAGTTCCAATAAAGAAGGTTGAATTAATTTGATTTTGTGATGGCATATAGCTTTTGAAATAACACCGGTTAAGATTGTCATATTAAAAACAGGAAAAATAGAATTTTAAGAAATTAGGTTGTATTTTATTGAGGGGATGATTATTTAAACCCCTAAGGTTTGCCCAAATATAGGAAACTCCCTCTCATATATGTAATGATGCAAAACCCCTTACCTTCTGCGTTACATTAAATATTGTTTTATAGCAAAGAAAGGAATAATCTCAAACCCTTAGGTTTGCCCAAACTTTAAAACCCCCATCAAGCGTGTGTTATGACTATTTTACCCTCCTTTGACAACTAGAACAGGATTTTGTTAACATCTGACAGATAGTAATGGGTTTTGTGTCATTACTAGTAATGGAGGTTTTTTTTACCAATATTTAGGAACACCTTGGGAGGTTTAATGAATTATCCCTTTTATGGAGTGATGATAAGTCTTACAAGGGTTAAACGATAAAACCACCCCTACATTTTGAAAGAAATTTTTAGATGTTTAAGAGTATTATTCAAAAGCACCCCTAAAATTTATAAATTGTTCAAAAACCACCTTCTAATATAATGCCATCAAAATCAAATCAGCTTTGAGAGATTAAAAATAGAACTTTACATTGTTTTTAAAGGGTGGAAAATTGGAACTACAACAAGCATTTTATACGTACAATTTTGTTTTTGCAGACCATTCCTTGTTTATAAATGCTGGTGGCGAGGATGCAAACATTGGAGGAAAGTATTATGATGCAGATAATATATCATCAAATTCTTTCTATGTAGATCCAACAAAGCGTTGGGCTTATGTTTGTTCGGGAGATTTCTTATCAACAACAGCCAATTCCAGTGATTACATAAGGAACAATACATGTGGAGTTTCTTCTCCTGAGGCAACTTTATATGACAAAGCTCGCATTTGCCCTCAGTCTCTGACATATTATGGTTTCTGCTTGCAAAAAGGCAATTACACTGTGGAACTTGATTTCGCTGAAATTGTATTTTCAAAAGATGAAGACTACAGTAGTCTGGGAAAGCGTGTGTTTGATGTGTATATTCAGGTAATGCTTTTGTTTTTTCTGGAAATGCCATTTCAGTAATGCCATCCGCTAAGGAACTCTTTGTTGCAGGATACGAGAGTATTGGAGGATTTCAACATAAAAAAAGAGGCCGGAAGTCCAAATAAGGGGTGTACTAAATCTTTCAAAGGTAATAAAGTAGATCATAATCTACTAGAAATCCGCTTATTCTGGGCTGGCAAAGGATCTCTGTATAATCCACCTGCTCTTAATGGACCTCTGATATCAGCTATATCTGTAACCCCTGGTAAAAAAATTGTGTATTTGCACTTCTGTCATTAGTTTGTTCAAATTTCCCTTTTTCTATTCTACTGACAGTTCGGCTCTTGTTGCTATCTACCACTATATATTCAGACTTCAAAATTGGAGTATTATCTACAAAGTGGATAGTAGGGATTGTTATTGCTGTTGTATCCTCTTGTATTAGCTTCGCTTCTTTTATGGGCTTTCATGTGGAGAATGGGATGGGTGGGAGACAGAGAGTTGAACAGTAAGTCTATACGCAATAAATCGCTTCTTTTATGGGCTTTCATGTGGACAATCTTGTGGAGCTATTGGCTGTCTGTTCTAACAAAAAAAAGAAAATTTACTTAATTATCTACGATTATATGGCAAACGGCTCGCTTCAACAAGCCTTGTTTGGTAAGTTTCTTTCATGCGTCATATGCTTGACTGGGCAACTTTATAAATTTTATTACATTTTCTTTAATTAGTGGGCAGAGTAATTCAAAGCATGAAGGGAAGGAAGAGAGAGAATCTCTTTTACAAAGGGTAAGAGGCTTCGACAAATTTATGCTATCTCGAAAGTTAACCTAGGTTTATTTTTGTTTGGTATATCATACACGTTTATTTAGGATATGGACTGCATGTGGGTAATAGCATTTTAGTCAACATCAACCAATTGAATTTTCAGATACGAATATGCATTTGAGGGTGACATAGTTGCGTTAATGCAGGCTGCTGTGTTACATAAAAAAGGAAGTTATTCCGAGTTGGTGGATCAAAAGTTAACAAGTTATGATATGAAGCAATTCATTGGAATCTTTGACCTGGCAATGAGGTGCGTTGATCGGACTCGATTTCGTGCCAAAAATGTCGATGTTGTGGAGAACTTGAGAAGATTTAGGCGACTTACCCATTGCACTTCCTCGTTTTGTCTTTCTCGTTTCGTTAGAGTACATTGATGATACTCTTATCTGGTTCTTGGTTTCTCTGCTTTCTGATTGTTTCTGTCTCATCCATGAGAAATATTTGTGTAAATATAGTGGTTATAAAGTGGATTTTACTAGGACCATCTTGATATCTTTTTATCTATTTCATTTCAGAGTTTTGTTTCGTTTGTGATCAGATGCATATTCTGTTTATCCCAAGGAGATTAAAAACATGTGGCCCCTTGGTAATACATATGATTATGCTTATGTATCATTTGAGTTCAACTACTCTCCTTTCTCTTTCTTCCTTGTTTTCCTTCCTTTTCTTCTCTCTTCGGTTTATATATATATATATAATGGAGGTTTTGACAAATTTTTTATTTTTTTTAATTTTTTTGGTAATTCTGAAAAGTTCCACCAAATTGTAGGGAGCGCGGGTTGATTTGGAAGTAGGAACTTAACTCTTTTCTCATTAATTTAATCAATTAAAGTATAGTATTATAGACATTTCCATTTTCTTAAGGAAGGCAATATTGACTTTTCAACCTTTTTAAGTATAAAAAATAAAAAAATAAATAGTAATAATTATTTTCTCTCTTTTGTTGTTCTGTTTTCTTGTCCCTCCCCATGTTGGCATGTCCTATCTTTTTGCTTTTTATCTTTTTCTTCCTTTGTTATTATTATCTTTTTTCTCCTTCTATTCATTTCTCCCGCTTCTTTCTTCTTCTCCTACAAAATCTAGCCGTCATAAGGTCCTAAAGTGATGACTAAGTTTGCCGTCGCGAGGCATCTAAGGCAGCAGTCAAGTTTAGTCACTGCAAATGGGCTAGACCAGGCTTCAGTGCCGGTTCATGGAGATTCGGGGCTTAAAAACAAAAAATTTTTAAGTAGGCCTTTTACATATATAAGCTGCCAATTTCTATGAAATTGAAACTAAAATTTTCATCTCCATTATTGCCACATCTCTACCTCTTTGATACATTGCCCAAACTCCTAAACGTTCTACTTATCTCTCATGAAGGGAAAGAAAGTAAAGAGATAAAAGAGTGGAGAAAGAAAGGAAACACAATAAAAATATAGGATTAAAGTATATTTTTAAAAATCATGGGTTCGTTTAATATCAGCTCTTATCTCATTTCTGGATGGTAGAAACCCTTTTGTTAAGTGGGTAGTAATATCTTCACTTCTCTCATTTTTAAAATTTAAAAAAAATTAAAAAAGAATTCAACAAGAAACTCGTTGATTAAATATGTACGCATATTGGTTAAGTTTGGAACTCTTGGGAGCCTTCATCAGGAGATGAGGCCGTGGGAGAACACCCATTTTGTCTGGAGATTCTGGCTACTGTATAGACTGCAAACTGATTGGCTTTATGTCCATTTGGAGAGTGTACTGTTGCTCCAGGTTGTCCCACAGTGAGTACAGACTTTCTGGGTTTTTTTTTTTTTTTTTGGCTGCCGATTAGCTTTTTATTGTGCAGTCTGGAAATGCTTTCCCAAACTGGAGCTGTTGTGGAGATGCTGCCCCGCAGATTTGGGCATTGTTAGTGTAAAATTTTGGCTTTCTGCAGCTGGTGCTATGTTTGGTTGGGGCGTTGGGCTACAAAGGGTGTGGGCTTGTTCCATTTGTATTGCAGGTTGTATTTGTTTCTCCCTGGGCCTTTTGTCATTTTTCTGGTGTAGTTGCTTTTGTCCTTTGTTTGGTTTTGAGTGATTTTCTTACAGCAATATAATTGATCATTCTTTTATATACATTTATTTAACCCTCCCAAAAATGAATTTTTGGTTCCCATGTCTGGTTTAAAGCAATTACTTGACAGGTTTAGTGAGAGAAACAAAAAGTCTCATAAGTTTCAGAATAAAAACTTATTAATGTATTGTACATGAAGTGGGTGTGAAGTGATGGGTACCAAAATCAACGCAGTTGCAATTCACACAAAAAGCCAAAATCATAAAAACAAAATTCAAAAATTAGAAAACGAAACACAACAAAACCATGTAAAGATAATGCAAAAAGATGCAGAGATTATTATTAACTAACTTTTTTTTCTTGAAATCAACAATTCAGATAAATAAAAAGTCGACTCAATTCAATTCAATTCAATTAGGCTAATTGAGGACTCAACAAACGATTAAACCCAACCTGATATTAGGGTAAGTAATCAAACATCTAATCCTCCTAAACCTAATTTATTATATACATTTAATTTTGATGCATATTCTACTTAAAAAAACTCTGTCAAATTCCAATTCATAAGTAAAATAATTTATTTTTCCTTGCTTACAGTGAAACAACCAAGGCAATAAATATAAATAGCACAAAAGAAGAGGTATTCCCAATAAAGTTAAACGTCCATAGGTATAATAAAAATGAAATAAAAACAAATTTTCATCTTACACAGTCCACTCCTCAAAACTTTACCACAAATATTAATAATTAATGGAAAAATGGCTAATCACTTGGACAAATTTAAGACCATAGATTAATGATCTTCTTCCCAAAAATATCATATGCAATTTAAAAAATCACAAGTATTTTAATTAACAATCATTATATTAATGCTAATAATCAAACCATATTATATATATATTTGACAAACATAAATCACCATCATCATTATCTTCTTTGTATTAAATTATGTGACAGTGTCTTTTGTCAAATAAAAAAATAATAAAAATTTTATATTTATTTAAATAGTTATATAAAATAATTAAAATAAATAAAAAATATTTACAATTAACTACGATAAAGAGTAAATGTTTTTCAAATTATAAAAACAGTACTTTTTATCCCTTTCATATTTTTTTAATTACGCTTTTTTTTAGGATTTTTTTTAAAGCTTTTATTTTATCATAAACATAAAAAAATTAAAAAATAAGGGTAGCAAACGATTACAACCTTTAAAAGTTTGTTTTCTTTTTTTAACCAATACAACATCATTGAGGATTTATTTTTCTAGTGTTTCGTGCTTCAATGATTTCTTTTTCTAGTGTTTCGTGCTTTGTTTTTTTCCGAACATTATTTGTGTTTATAGAGTTTCAGAAAATACAGTCAATATTTATAGTTTTCAAATGTCATTTTCGTTGACAACGTGCCTTCTTTTTTCCGCAATATAACTTTCTAGAGTTTTCAGAAAATGCAGTCAAATATTTATTACATGTTTGTTTGACAACAGACTCCAGCTTGCTACTTTAGTTTCGTCTCTTTCCATGTCTGCTGCAATAAATACTGTCATCAGACTTTGCTAATTTTTATATATATTTTTTTTTTGACATTTTCTATCTTATACTATTTAATTAGTATTTTGCAACCAAGAAACCTCTCAAGGCAGATTCCCGAGACTCCAGTTTACTACTTTTGCTTTGTCTTTTTCCATGTCTGCTGCAATAAATAGTGTTATCAGACTTTGCTATTTTTTTTCTTTTACGTTTTTCATCTTATATTATTTAATTAGTATTTTGCAACCAAAAAATCAGTTATCCTAAGACAGATTGCTTTTTATGCACAATCTGACTTCTTAATGAATTAAGTTTTTATAAAAGGATGAATGAATTGACATTGGAGTTTAAGAAACTCCAAGAAGACAAATTTTTTTACTTGAAACCAAGGAGTATCCTCGATGATCTTGATGGATTAATCCAAATTGTTGATGATGATGATGTGAAAAATATGCTTGCAAGTTACAAAAATTGATGATGATGATGTAAAAAATATGTTTGCAAGTTACAAAAATACTAAGAGAATGTCTGTTAACGAAAATTACATAAAAACTTATATCATTTTACAGTCCTTTCCAATGAAATTTTAAAACGAAAGTAATTCAATGTATTTTCTTAACTATAAAAAATTGAAGGTTGAAAATCAGCAATTTCTGACAACACTTATTAACCAAATTAATCAAAATACTGACATAAAATTATTTTATTAGTTATTACAATAATAATCAATGAAACCTGTTTGAACTACATTTATAATCACTATATTCCATAACTCATGGTCAAAACATTTTCTAACAATGGTTTGGTTAGGAGACCATTGAAATGATCCCATTAGCCAACATAGTTGAAACACGACAAGGGCACCATTAAAATAAGTCAAGGATAAGCACTTGTCAAGAAAGTAAAATTTGTATCACTAATATTACATTCATAAACTTTTTTGATTAATTTTTTTTTACTAACATGATGTATAATCGGTCAATCCATAATAAATTTCATCTATCTAATAGTGAGTTATATTTAATTAAATATAAATTAATCAATTATAAATAATTAATAATTATATTTAATTAAATACAAATTACCAATTGCAAGATAGCATATTAGCGTGTATGAAAAAACGTTGTATGACCTACCTTTATTCAATTTGTATATATAAAAAATAAAAAATGGAACAAACATTACAACCGGACAAATACGCTCATGTGCCCATATGGGACTGAAGGTGACCCATCACTATCAAAGTAGACAAAGGTGTCCCATTAGGCATTAACTGACTTGGGTTAAGCTGAGGAAATTTCAAGGAAGTTTTGTGGGTTGCCTTTATTGGCAATTAAAAAGTCATGTGAATCTAATAATCCCGCAGTGCCAAACAGAGAGTAGGGTAGCTCCCGCAAATTGCAATCAATTGCTTCTTAAATTCAAACCAATGTTATCAGTTTTTTTTAATAATCCTGCAGTGCCAAACAGAGAGTAGGGTAGCTCCTGCAATCAATTGCTTCTTAAAGAGTAAACGACATACTGCCACCCAAGGTTTGACGAAATCTCAGGTGAGTACTACAGGTTCAATTTATTCCAGATTCCCTACCCTTAAAGTGAGAAAAACATTTGATATAATGGTAAAGGGGTAAATTGGTCATTTTACATGGGCGGCGCACGTTAGCAGACCACCGCCTGTAACAGTCCTCCGGCGCACGTTAGCAGACCACCGCCGGTAAACCTTTTCGCTCTTTTTCCGGCGATTTTTCAACCCAAAATCACCCTTGTCACCACCATTTGACTCCTCCAATCCTCGCCTACAAAACCCCTAACGTTTCCAGCCATGGCAGCTCACCGTTTGCCGTCCACCGCTTCATCGAAAAACGGTCGAAGAACACGAACTCTAGCCGGCGAATGACGGCAGGCTGCTTGGGGACATGGGGATTTTATAGATCTGGATACGGTGGTTTCATTGGTGGTGTCTAATTGGATTTTTACCGATGGAATCCGGTGAAGAACATCAAAACCCTAAGTCTAACGGTGCCGGCGATTGGAGGGGCAAATGAGTCGGGAATGAGAGGGGTTTTGGATGATGGAATACGGGGAAGGTGATGGAGTGACCAGGACGTTCGACGTCGTCGAAAGCGCGGTCAGAGCGTTTCGATGAGGGTGTGTAATGATCGGGGGTGTTTTTGATATAATTTAAAAATAAAATGGTAAGTTTTATAATTCTAATAAATTAGGGGTCAAAATATAATTTATTAATTTAGAGTTAGGGGTATTATGGTAATTACACGTCCTAAACCCTAAAAATTCATAACACTGTTACTTTAAGGGTGGGAAATCTGGAATAAATGGAACCTGTGGTACTCACCTAGGATTTCGTCAAACCTTGGGTGGGAATATGTCGTTTACTCCTTAAATTCAAACTAATGTTATCAGTTTCTTTTTCTAAAAAAAAAAAAGAATCCCTTGACAATGAAAACTCAGAGACCGAAATTCCGGCAGAGTAGCTATAATTTGGTGGGTCCTCCTAATCACCCAAACTAGTGTATAATATGGTGTGGACGTTGTGTATCATCCAAATCCTCTCCGACATATATTAAATGTATATAAAAGCTATTCATAATTCCCTGCTTTAACTTATACCAAAGGGCCCCCTCTATTCCTAACTTCACAACTGGAGCCTCCTCTCTGCCAAAATAATTTAGGACCACACTGGTGATGATGATTGATAATTAAAATGGGTAAGTTCAACCACTTGTCTATGCTTGGTGGGGACAGACTATTCCCTACAGTCCCATGTGAACAAAACTCGGTTTCAAATCATTCTTCTTTGGAATATCAAATAATTGTCGCAAGAATCTACCATACAATTTACTTCTTACTAAACCATTTTGTTATTTTGTTATTACATATGGATGTTCATCATGTGCTAATGTTCAACTCAATTTGACCGATACATTTTCTGTGGAGTACTGAGGGACTGTTATAATTGCAAAGCACCGATAATTCACAATAGATGTTTTTCCTTGTCCTATGAGGTGATAAGCTTTGTCCTAATACCTCCTAAAAATCTAAGATGACCCCAAGGAATATTCCAACTTTATTTCAGATTAAATTATCACTTTGGCCCCTGGCTGTTTTAGAAAATATGCAATTTTTAATTTATTTACCCCCGTTGAATCTGAAATGTATCAAGTTCCTCCCCAACCATGAGACGCCGCCAATGAGCCATTGCATATTAAAGGACAATATAGAATTAAAGAGAAATTTACCTCTGTTTTGTCGTTTTTAAAAAGTGAAGAAGTTGACCATGTAGTTATGTTCATTAAATGACCTAAATACAATTGTATTAAGCTTTAAATTACGAAAAGACGGTTTAAAATTATGGATGAACATTCTGTAATGTTTCTTACTAAGTTTAGTTTCTTCCTTGTTTTATTTGTTCTTTGTCCACTTGACTCTGGATCTAGATCTCGATGTTCAGCCCAGATGACTGGCGACTATGCACCTTCACCTTCACCTTCACCTTCACCTGCCCCTCAGTCTTCATCTAAGTTTTCTGAAGGTATTTAATTTGATCACCAGATGTAGTGCAAACTTTTTTACTTCTTCCTGTCCTAACAGTTTTTGAGTATCTACATCAGTTTTAAGATTGGATTTCGTTCGTGTTATGCTTACACCATGAAAACAGAAAAGACAGCTTAACAAAATGTAAAGAGGTCGGACGTTTGCAGTTTAATTAATTATTTTAATTAGCTTAGTTAACTATAGCGAGAAGCAAAAGGTCTAGAGATTAAATTAATTTGAATTTGCGCGGATGAGGGAGCATGATTAAAAAAAGAAAAAGAAAAACACTGTTATAACATGCTATTACAGTCATTTGGTATGCATGCTTTCCCATGGTTAGGCTTCTTATTCTAACAGAGGATTTATTTTCCAAATGTTGGGCAGCGGATGCTCTTGACAATGTCGTATATTACTTTAGTTTAACGTCACCACCAACCATCTCATCTTCGTTCTGCGACCGTCAACATCACCAAATGGATCAAAGTTCTCTTAATTCTATCAACATCGCTTGTTCGAATACTATTGGTCCAGATAATGAGTGGCACATCACTGAAATGTAAGTTTCAACTATATTTGTAGTACAATCAAAATTTCAGATTGACAATGAACCTTACCATCTTACCATAAAGAAAGTTTTTTATGTTAATTTTCACCGTATTTGGTGAACAGAACCATGGCGAGTGTATCTTTAGATGGATTTATTCATCCAGATATCACTAAGCTTACATATCTACAGACACTGTAAGTATATCGTTGCATTTAATCATGTTACAAGGTCAACAATGTCATCCTTTTGCTCAAATATTTAGTAGTTTGATTGTTGTCAAAAACTTAACAGTGATCTATCCAATAACCAACTTCATGATTCCATTCCTTCTAACTTGGGGGATTTATCTCATCTTACCATACTGTAAGTCTTGAATCTTGCTACACAATTAAGTTCAATAAGTCTTATTGTTATTTTCTTAGTGGTATATTATAATTTTTAAGTTTCAATGTAATGATGAGTAGCTATATCTATGGTATATATGTGTATATAATTATATATAACGAATATGTGTAATAATCAGAGATCTATCAAGCAATCAATTGACCGGGACTATACCTTTGAGTTTGGGGAATTTGAAGAACCTAACTGAACTGTAAGTATCTTTTTACTAAATTTATTTCTTTGAGCTTTCTCAATAATATTTTTGTGTCTCATCCCATATTTGAAGTTGTGCTTCTTTACAAGAAGAAAAATTAACAAAGGTTTTTACCATCACATGGACGATAAAATAATAGAAAAGAAAAAAAAAAAATTGTAATATAAAATTATTGCTTCATGACTTCGAAATCTAACTCATTTATTTCACACGGACAAAAAATTTATAATGGATTATTCATGCCACAGGGTGCATCACCTCCACTTTCATTTAATTTAAAATTAAAATAATAAAATGAAATTGTATCTCAGTTTCATTTAATTTAAAATTAAAATAATAAAATAATTAATCCTTTTATTTACTTTAACCGCCGTTGTTTCACACACACAATTTATCCAAAAGCCAGAACTATTAACTGCTTTCTTCGCGTGTGTCCACACGCGTCTAATAATTCACTAGTTTCATTTTTTGCATTTTTAATAAAATAAACATTTTCTATTCCTTCTAGATTAAAATAACAGAAAATCCAGTAATGTTAAGTTCCTTGTATGATGAATTTATATAATATATAAATCAATTATAACCTTTTTCATTTATTAAACTAATCGCATGATATTCATACTTTTGTTTCTTTTAATGAAAAACGTTCCACATTAAATACCAAATATATTCATCACAACTTAAAATCCCAAAATATTTAATTTTTTATTATTGAAAACGAGGAGAAAAAATATTGTTGAAACCGCGTTTCTTATACGCTGCAACGGAATTTAGCTGTAAACTTGTAAATAAGTCAAAAGCAAAACCCACATAGCCAACAGATATATACAATCTTCTTTGTCCCTTAACTATTCTAATGTCCTTGTATGAATATATTAATATAACCTTAAATTAAGAATATTAAATATACAGTTTAATAGTTTCCCAGAAAATCATTATCATATCTTGTATAATGATAAAATTAATTCATATCAAAATTAAAATAGATTTTAACCTCTTTAAAGAAAAATTGATTGTTTTGTAATTATCTAGTTTCATTTATAAATTAAGTGCTTTTTTATTTAAATCACATTAATCCTTTAAATTGTTAATTTCTTTTTTAATTATATTATATAAACACGCTTTCATTATTTTATTTTATTTTTTCTTTGATTATATATATATATATATATATTTTTTTTTTTGAATTTTCCTTTTTAATAAACTAACCGCTTATGTGTGTGTCACATTGGATCCATCAATAAATAATATATAGATAATTGTGTGATTAATTAATATTTCAGAACCTTTTTTTTTTATTCTAAGTAATATTTTAAATTTTTTTCAACTTAAAACACGACATCGTTTATGTCGTATTAATGTGTAAATGATGAGTCAGTATAGTATTATTTTACGAGATTCATCTTTGTCAAACCCAAAATTTAAATACAAAATTTTTTAATTTTATTTTTACTGCAGTTTAATTTTATATACATTGAATCACTTGACTCCTAATTGGTTGATAATATGTACAATGTCAATTTTGTTTCTTTGTTTCTTTCTTCTGGTACTTCGAACTGTCTCTATTTTCCCCTTACAGCGACCTTGATCAGAACTTTTTGACCGGCATCATACCACCATCTTTGGGTAATCTAAGTTCTCTTCAATACCTGTAAGTGTCTTCACAATCTATGAAACTTCTTCAGTTAATGTAATGGATAAGATGACACATGCATCATTTCTTTTGCGTAACCTTATTTTTCTGGTGTTTTGCAGATTTTTATTTTTTAATAAGTTATCAGGTGCAATTCCTCACGAACTTGGAGAACTTTCTCAACTCCAGATATTGTATGTAATCTTTCCTCGATCACTCTGCTTCAAATCTTAAATGATTCTTCCTCCAAATGAAATAACTCCAGCTATTTGTTCTAAAAATAAAAATAGGTATTTGGATGATAATGAACTGAACGGTACACTTCCAAAAGAACTTGGGAATTTGAGAAAACTTGAGAACTGTAAGTATATATCTAGTTGAAAAAGAATGACAAGAGGAAAGAAGAATGGTTAATTAAGTGAAATCTTTTTTTTTCTGTTTTGAATATGGTATAATGATTAGTGAATAAAATAAGAGATGACTTTCTATTAGAAGCAATTGCTTTGTGATTGCAGTTGGGTGACATCCAACTATTTAACTGGGGAAGTGCCGAAAGAGTATGAACAACTTGAGAGTTTGGAGGTGTTGTAAGTGCCCCAAACCATTTAATTAGTTTTAACAAGTTTTATTTTTCCTATTCGTGTTTACCTCTTGGTAACTTGTATTCTTGTAAGTTGTAGCCATGTTTTGAAGTCCATTAGCTTGATTGCCAATGCAGTTCTGTAGGTGGGAATAATATGAGTGGGCCCATTCCCCCTTCATCGTGAACTGGGCTAATCTCACAAAACTGTAAGCTGTATTATATGCATTTTTTAATCAATTAGTATTGGTACATGTAATTCTAGAGTTCGTCAATGACACCTAAGGTTTATAAGAAGCCGTTAAAACTAATAGTCTATGTGCATTTTCATCTTTTTATAATAATTAAAGGGAGAATGACATTTTCCTGCCCAAGGTTTGGCGAAACTACACTTTCCCACCCATCAAGTTTCAAAATGATACTTTCCCACCATTCGTCAAGTCCTGTTAGTGTTTTCGGTTCATATTTGACTAAAAGACAAAAATACCCTTAAATAGTTTATTATAAATTAAAATTTAGTTAAGTAAAAGTCTTTACTCAAGTGTAAAGATACATTTTTTTCTTTATTTATTTAATTAATTAGGGATATTAACTATAAAAATTTTTTAATGTTAATTAGTAAAAATGAAAAACATTGTAATAGTAGATTATTGAATAATAGTGATGAGATATTTATGACATTATAAATAAATAAATATTAAGGTCATTTAATTTTAAACAATTTCATAGCATTACTCTTAACATTTTAGTTGGGGCTAATTATTATTATTTTTTTTGACTTTTTAATATCTTACTTTTTGGCTAATTCAAAAATTAAAAAAAAATTATAAAGTCAAATATTTAAGGGTATTGTTGTCCTTTCAGTCAAATATTAACAGAAAACATAATATATTTTGATGAAGGGTGGGAAAGTGTCATTTTGAAACTTGACAGGTGGGAAAGTGTCCTTTTGCCAAACCTTGGGTGGGAAAATGTCGTTCTCCCATAATTAAAAGAGTTAAAAATATCAATCCCTGAAGTTTGATGTACTATCTCAAATCCCCTTAAGGTTTATAAATTAACAAAATTATATCTACTGTTAATAAACCATAAATGCATCATTAAACTTACACTATTATGAATTAATGTATATTTACTGAGTTGTTTTTTTGCTGTTTATTTTATTTCAAAAATCTCAAAAGGTTTGTATTATTGCAATCTCAAAAGGATTTTGTTATTCAATAATGACTAGGGTTAGGGTTTTAACTTTATAAAAAGCGACCATGCTTACATGGAGAAACGAGCTATTTCTAGCATTTTATGCTAACTTAAATACATTAAAAAAAATTCAAAACAAACTAAAACTAATATACTAAAAGAATGGTGTATTGACATAAAGTTTGTACTTTGGACTCTCAAAGCTTTACCTGCTTCTCTTCCTTTCCTCAAGACTCGGGTGGAGGCGTATAGGAAATTTATTCTGGGGGCCAAAAAGTAACTTTCAATGAATGAGAGGGCTATAGCTACTTAAAATTAAAGGATAATTTAAGAAATTTATGGGGGCCTAAAGTGTTACATTCAAAATTGAGGGGGAGAAAATGTAGAGATGAAATTGACGTGTATATATATATATATATATATATATATATATATATATATATATATATATATATAACAACATGGTTCTGCCCCTGCTTGAGAACCAACAGTATCCTCAGGATACCTTATAAATATATTTTTAGGGGTAGTTGAGATGGTGGCTATATGATCACCAATATTTAGCACTAGGCATACCATTAACATTTATAAATTTTTATTTTTCACGTCACGTAGCTTCTTAATATTAGCACAAAATCAGTATTAATACTTATTGAATAGAAAATACAATGCAAATTAACCAAAAAGACTTTGTAGAGAATTGATGAGAAAAGTCAAATCTATAATTAAATTAGATTTGTACTTTAAAATAGTGTGGGTGCGTTTGGTTTAGTATTTTGGATAGTATTTTAGGGATAGTATTGGGTTATTGGATATGGGAGTATTACGAGGTAAATTTTAAAAATTTATAAAAAAGCCCTTAGGTTTACTAATTTAACTAAAGACCCTAACATGTAAAATGACAAAAACACCCCCACCATCTGAGTGTCGTTAGGCCTACCGAGGAATCGGTGAGAAAATTTCGTTACGGCACAGACTTGTCGGATCTGTGCCGTAACATGTCGTTATGGCCTTTTAGGCTAGATCCATGGTAGATCCGATCTGGCCGGAAAAGGCCAGATATGGTTTGTTTTGGCGTCGGCGTAGGAAAAGGCGGAAGCGGCGGCCATCTTTGGCCGTCGGCGGCGGCCAAAGATGTGGCCGTCGTTTTCGGTCGGCGGCGGCCAAGATTTGGCCGTCGTTGACCGTCAACGACGGCCATTTCTTTGGCCGTCGGCCGGCGGACGATCAACCTTTGAGGCGGATCCGTGGTGGATCGTGGAGGAAAAGGCCCGCATGGTGAACAAGGCCATTTGGTCGGAAGTTTGGCGCCGTTATACGATTCCGGCTATCACCAGAGCGGTGGTTGCCGGAATCACAAGTTGAGTTGATGGGGGTGTTTTTGTTAATTTTAAACTTTTTTTTCAGGGGGTATTTAGTGAAATTAATAACCTTATGGGGTTAAAATGTAATTAAAAAAAATAGGGTAATATTTTGAGAATATTGTACCAAACGCGATTTGAAAAATAGGATCCAGAATAGGGATAAAAATATTAAACCAAACGCATACTTGTAAATATTTTATTTCGGTGCATATAGTCCACCTTATCAAAGTAGCTAGGAAGGAGGGATTGCTTTGACGAACTGTTCTCTGACTGTCACAGGAATTTGTTAGGAAACAATTTTACAGGGGAACTGCCTTCAAAAATTTTTCATATGACAAGTCTTGAGACTCTGTAAGAGCAATCCTATCTCCGCTATTTCTTATTTGGGAAACAAACTCTTTATACTTACGTTCAATACTATCAAATGCTTTTGTTTATTCCAGACAAGTTAGTGATCTGAAAAGCACTGGTTTTGCTTTCCCAAACGCCAGTAATTTGCCAATTATAGAGACTCTGTAAGTGTAAATTTCATTTCATGTTGCCCACAATAACTGTAGTCTATGTAGGTCTAGAAACATTAATTTCATTGTTGGAAATCAATTTTTTCTTGGTTATTTTGATATTACATTTGGATTTTTATCATTTACTAATGTTTAACTCGATTTGATCTGATACAATTTTCTGCAGAGTACTAAGGAACTGGGGAATTACCGGTGAAATCCCATCATATATTGGCAATTGGCATTCATCATTAAAAAACCTGTTTGTTCTCTGTTTCCAAGCTTTTTCTTTCTTCTCTTTTTTATATTTATACATATTGTTTAGACCTAATAGCTATGAAATAGGTTAGTTTCAGTTTTAAAATATTCCTGTCATTTTATGATAATTGGCACCTTACCAAAGCTTAATAAATTTAACATCCACAGCAAAATATTAATGAAAAACTAAATTTTCACTAAATTATCTTCATTACAATGTTATTTAACGTTGCCCGTCCTCAACAAGTTTGTGTGCATTACAGTGACTTGAGCTTCAACAAGCTAACCGGTAGGATCCCAGATTCTTTTGAACATCTGAATTTAGAAACAATGTATGTAATTACTTTCTTTAGACCATCATTCTATATATCTTCTTATCAATTTTTTACCAAAATATTGAAGAGCAGAAATATATTATTCTTGTTCATATTATAAATTGGCTTCACTACTCTACGTTGGAATTTCTGCCTCCATAGGTTACTTACAGGAAATAAGCTCGATGGAAAGATCCCTCACTGGATTAATGGCACGATAACACTTATGGGGTACGTTTCTAAACTATTTAGGAAATATGATGACATACTATTTATTTACTTCAACTTAGATAATCTTTCCCATTTTTGGGATGTTAATTATCAATTGGGTTAATTGTAACAATCATCCCTTCATAAACTGATAATTAGATGCTCAGTTTGAGGTATTATATATACCAGCCCGGGTCTTTGACGCCACGAAAATAAATTAAACGGGTGAAAGTGAAAATATATCCAAAATATAGTCAACGTCCCATAAATGGGAAAGATTATCTAAAGACCAAAGTATAAATTTTAGGGCCAAAAAAGTTATTTCATATTAGTATATTACAAAAGGTTTAACAATGTTAGCTTCAGGGTGGTTTAGTATAATACTTTTAAATTGAGTATCTAACACACTTTCCGAAACTTCATTGATGGTTATTACGACTAACTCATTATTACTTACGGCTTTGTTACTTAAATAACTGTGGTTAAAAATGGTTGCTTAATATTTATAATCCATATAGATGCATGCATTGAATAATGTTATTTTTCCTAAGTATATATCAAAGTTTGCAATACTAACTGTAATAGTTAAGTGCAGGGGCGGATCTAGGGCCTACCCTCAAGTTTTTTTTTTTTTTTTAAATTGTTAATATATAAACCCACAAAAAATGCTATTAATATATATACTGAGACTCACTCTTATATTTTTTTTAAAAATGAAAATTATCATACATGTATCTAGGCCTATAAAAAATTTGTTATTAATATATATATTCCAAGCTCACATCTTATTAATATATATATTTCAAGCTCTCATTCTCTTTTTCTCTTCGTCATACTATTCGATCTTAGAACTTTTGAAAACTGGAATTGTTGAAGCTTTCACAGCTCAAGGTGTCACAATTAGCTATGTTTTCTATTTTATCAATATTAGGTATATGTATTGTTTCACTTCAATTTAGTTTATTTTAGGGTTGAATCATTTTTTTTTTTTTAAGGTTTTTTATTCTAATTTGAGAGAAAAAGACATGGATTTTGTGAGTTTATTTTGTGTTTTGTATCTAAGAATGAACTTGTTTTCCCAAATTAAAACCTTAACTATATTTTAAAGGACGTTAGTTTTCACCTTTCACCCACTACTTTCCTACATTTCAAACGTCATCGTTCTGCTACTCAAAATAATTAAAGAAAATTGAGTTATTATCTATTTTATATCAAGAAAATTCCTTTTTTTTATTAATTCATATTAAAAGTCAACACAACGTTGACTTGATTTAAGTTTTAGTTGATTTTAGCTTAAGTTGGGCCTGGTCAAAGTCAAGAAAATTTATATTATAATCTTTGGAAGCCAAAAAAAAAAAAAAAAAAATTGAAAGAAAGTTTTGCTCAAGGTTTACTTAACACATTTACTCAAAATTTTGTTTTCCATAGATTTATTCAAGTAGAAAAGTATTGTGTTATTGCATTCTTTTCTCTCAGATTCTTGATATTGTATTATTTTCTTTGCTTAAGGTTTGATGATTTTTTAAAGTTTTTACTAGTTGTTTAATAAACAATGATAGAGTTGTGGAGGCCTCCCTATACAAAAAGTGCTAGATCTGCGACCGGTTAAGTGCATTTATATTTAGGAAAACATATAGGATTTGATTTTTTTTTTTTTTTTTAAATGTGGAAAGTAAACTAACAGTGTAAGAAAAGTAAAAGCCAATTCAAGGAGGTAAATATACCTTCTGATAGACAACATGCCAATGATTTTTTGGTATGTTTCTGCAGAACTGTTATGCAACTCTGGCAGCCTTTACGGAGTTTGACAAACTTCCCTGGAAAGTACTTAGCTTCTTTGAAAACCTTCATAGTAACAGATAGGATAGCTCATGAAGTTGATACAAGATAAGGGTTGGTTGACGTAAATCCTTTGACCCCCAAGTTAGTAGAATTGGGATAGTCTATGATATCGCTGTAGTATTGTTGATGTGGTAACTATAAATCATATCTAATGTAAAGATAAATGAGAGAAAAAAATTCTAAAGTGAAATAAATTTATAGTATTCTAAATTTTTCCTTGTAGAAAAACATAGAAAGGTATGTCATGCTCACACACTCTTAATTTTTTTTTGAAATTTTATATGTTAACTATATACAATAAAGAGATATTTTCACATTCATTATGAATAATTATCTTGCAGGGATTTTTCATATAACGATTTTAAAGAACAAGGAAAGAATGTGTAAGGAAATAACATCAATCGTTCTCCTTTTCCCTGTTTCTCTTCCTTGCATAAAAATTCTTCTTGCATTTGAAACTTCACTTACGGAAGTTTCAAAGATACATGTGTATCCAATATTTTTAAAAAGTTTGTAATATTTCGCTTATTCATTAAAAATAAGGAAAATAATTCAAAGTTTCTTTAATTTGTTATCTTGCAGAGGTCCACAGATAAATAGGTAAGGATATTGAATTTTTCTCTTGTTTTTACTGCTCTTTCTCCTTATTCATTTTGTTATGTGCTACAAATTTAACTTCTGGATTGTTTGTTCCTTTTTTTTTTTTTTTTAAATTATCTTTTCAATGACTTGTCTGTTCATGTGCTGCTTCGACCAGAAAGCCAAGTACAAATGATATGTACGTTCATCTCTTCTATACTATGCAATTAGAAGAGCTCCAAATTATTTTTCTTACCAATATGTATACTTGTGTTCTGTAGGACTCCCCCTAAGGTCTTGGATGACCATTGTAATGGCAAGAATTCCCAGTGTATGTTCCTTCTCCAGCTATCATGAATTAATATTGTAATATAAAGAAGCTTGAATTAATTTGATTTAGAAATAACATTGGTTAAGATCTTCATATGAAAAACAAGAAAATAGAATTTTAAGAAATCAGGTTCTATTTTATTGAGGGGATAATTATTTAAACCCCGTAAGTTTGGCCAAATATAAGAAACCTTCTTAGATATATGTAATGACGCAGAATCCTTTACCATCTGTGAGACATTAAATATTGATCTATAACAAAAGAGGAATAATTTAAACCCCCGTGACTCGTCCAAGCTTTAAAATCCCCCTCAAGTATGTGTTATGACTGTTTTACCCCTCCTTTGACAACTATAACAGGATTTTGTTAACATTTGACAGACAGCAGGGGACTTTGCGTCATTATTGGTAACTGAGAGGGTTCTTTGATATTCGGGAAGACCTTGGGAGGTTTAGAATTATCCATTTTATTGAGTGATGATAAGTCTTATAGGGGTCAATTTCTAGAACCGTCCCTACATTTTGGAATAAATAAATTAGTTGTAAGTTCAAGAGTATTATTCAAAGCACCCATAGAATTTTATAAATTATTCAAAAACCACCTTCTAATATAATGCCATCAAAATGAAATCAACTTTGAAAGATCATATAAAAGAACTTTTTTTAAAGGGTAAAATTGGAATTACAACAATCATTTTATACGTACAATCTTGCTTTTGCAGACCATTCCTTGTTTATAAATGCTGGTGGTGAGGATGTAAAGATTGGAGGAAAGCATTATGATGCAGATAATATATCATCAAAAGCTTTCTATGTAGATCCAACAAAGCGTTGGGCTTATGTTTGTTCGGGAGATTTCATATCAACAACAGCCAATTCCAGTGATTACATAAGGAACACAATTGGAGTTTCTGTTCCTGAGGCAACTTTATATGACAAAGCTCGCATTTGCCCTCAGTCTCTGACATATTATGGTTTCTGCTTACATGAAGGCAATTACACTGTGGAACTTGACTTCGCTGAAATTGTTTTTTCAAAAGATGAAGACTACATTAGCAATGGGAAGCGTGTGTTTGATGTATATATTCAGGTAATGTTTTTGTTTTTTTTTCTGGATATGCCATTTCAGTAACGCCATCCGCTAAGGAACTCTTTGTTGCAGGGTACGAGAGTAATGGAGGATTTCAACATTAAAAAAGAGGTCGGTGGTCCAAATAAGTGGTGTACTAAATTTTTCAAAGCTAAAGTAGATAATAATCTACTAGAAATCTGCTTATTCTGGGCTGGCAAAGGATCTCTGTATAATCCACCTCGTCTTAATGGACCTCTGATATCAGCTATATCTGTAACCCCTGGTAAAAAAAATTGCACACTTCCATTTCTGTAATTAATTTGTTCAAATTTCCCTTTTTCTATTCTACTGACAGTTTGGTTCTTGTTGCTATCTACCACTATATATTCAGACTTCAAAATTGGAGTATTATCTACAAAGTGGATAGTAGTGATTGTTTTTGCTGTTTTATCCGCTCTTGTATTAGCTTCGCTTCTTTTATGGGCTTTCATGTGGAGAATGGGATGGGTGGGAGACAGAGAGTTGAACAGTAAGTCTATACGCAATAAATCCAAATAGCTCTCTCATTGAAGAATTTTAGCTGATGAAGACTTATGTGCCAAATTCAGTTATTCATTTGTTTTTATATTTTCTCTATATATCTACAGACACCATTGTGAAAATCCGAGACAAAGAATATTCCCTCAAAGAAGTGATTGTTGCTACTGGAAATTTCGGCCCTCAGAATGAGATTAGCCAGATGGTTTACAAGGTAAATTATACTTGTTCAGTACTTTTTGTGAAGGGAGAATTATTAATCTTTCAAGATAATTTATAAATAATAAATAGATAGCATCTATATTATTTGAGTTCATGTACAAGTATTACAAGTCTTTTGTTTTGGTGCAGGCTACACTCCGGGATCAGGAGAAACTTGTTGCTGTAAAGAAGTTACCTCTATCCACAAAGCAGTTTGATCAAATAACAAATGAAGTGTATGCCGGCCAAAAGTTGAAACATGACAATCTTGTGGAGCTATTGGCTGTCTGTTCTAACAAAAAAAAGAAAATTTACTTGATTATCTACGAATATATGGAAAACGGCTCGCTTCAACAAGCCCTGTTTGGTAAGTTTCTTGGTTTACACTGGGTTACAAAATAGTGTGTGTAAAACCCCATTCTAATAATATATATATATTCCCTTTGGTTTTGTTTATAAGGAGGGACTTTTCTGTCAAATTTTAAAGTTTGGTTAGTGGTGAAAATGAAGAAATGGAAACTGTTGGGTTTGCATGTAGCAAGGGCACAAAATCTGGATGTTTTTGTAAGGAAAAGATGATGTGGCAGGGTTATATTAGAATTAAGAGAATTTGGGGGCTGTTGTAAGAAAAAAAAAAAAAAATTGTTTTATATAAATTTGGGTCGCTCACCCAAATGAAGAAGAAGAAAGTGGGGAGAAGAAAACCGAGAAAAAGAAAAGAAAGAGAGAAAGGAAGAGAGAGAAGGGAGAAAAGAAGAGAGAAAAGAAGGAAGGAAGGAAGAGAGGACGTCGGCCGAAGGAGGAAGGGAAAGAAAAAGATAAATGAGGGAAAGAAAGTGAGGTGAAGAGAAGGATGGTGCTTGGGGCAGCTGGGTATTTCGGGTTGAGCTGAATTTTTTTAGTGTGAGTGGATCTAAATTGTTTTCTTGAAAAACTTATAATTATACCTTTGCATGTCGAGATATGATTATTGTTTATGGGCTTTGCATAAATTTCTATTCATGCATGTGTTTTGTGACATATTGTTTTATGTGGGTTCGGCTGGTGTGTTAGGATGTGTTGGTTGCTAAATATTTTGCTGTTATATGGAGGTTGCTGGCTTATACTGCTGCATGGTTTTGGTTGAATTCTGGAAGTTATGTTATGGGAGTGAAAAACTTGTTTAACTTACCTTTGCATGTCACAGCTGGACAAGTTTTTGTGTAAATACTTTATTAGATGTATTTAGAGGGAATGAATTTTCATGTTGAGTGTCATGCAAATGCATTTATATAACTCTCATGATAATAAAGCTTTTTGACAATATGTAAATTTTGAGTTGGAAAAAGACTTGTAGAGAAAAGGTTTGGTTTTGGTCTTTTCTTTTTTCAGTGGACTGCTGCTTGGGTTTGGAATGGATGGGTCATTGAAGAGTGAATGGAGTTTGCATTAAATTGTTAGAAATGGGCCAAGTCCGTAGTAAGTGTTGAGTTGTCTTACTTGTTCAATTTGTTGGACATGGTCTTCATGAATTTCTTTATACTTTTCCTTGGGTTACTTATTTAAAATTACTTCTTCATCTTTGATGTTTTTGATGTGTTATTGTAGAAATGTCTTAATATTGGTTATTGACCAGATTAAAAAGGAATTATTGTTCACGGGTGGTGTTGGATTAATGCGTGGTGATATGATGTTGTGGTAAATTTGAGTCTGGGTTAAAATGTCAGTTCTGAAACATGTTTAAAATATTACAGTTTCACCCTTGTATGTGATTTTTGAATATTATGTCATATATGTCTGATTTATAAGCACATACGTAATATACTCTTGACTTACATGTTACATGAGATTATGCATGAGTATGTTGTGGTGCTAAAACCACCCTACGAAGTACCCATCCCCCAGTTTTCAGGCTCTGCCCACGCGATGCAGGATTCCGCTGGGTATTGAGATATTTGGTCTTCAGGCTCTGCGCATGCGTATTGAGATATTTAGTGCTCTACCTAGGCGTTGAGCTTGTCCGCCAGGTATTGAGATTGTTTTCTTCAGGCTCTGCCTGCGCGATGATAGATCTTGCCGGGTATTGAGATGTTTTTCCCAGCTCTGCCTGTGTGTGGGATGCCCACCAGGTATCGAGATTTTTCCCCCAGGGTACTAGTTGCGGTGAGGGTTTTCTATTATTAATATCATAATCAGTTTTAGAATGTTCAAAATCACATTCAGTTTTGAGTATCAGTTATGAGCGATAATCTCAATATGAGTTTTTCAGAATATTAAGAGAGCCTTCAGTATTAGCCCCAGTTTCGAAATAAGATATTAGCTTATAGTTTTCAGTAGCAGTAAAAGCTACAGTATCCATTTAAAGTTCAGTCATCAGCATAAAGTTTACAGTATTCCAAAATCAGTTATCAGTGCATAGTTTCAGAAAAATCAGTTTTCAATTTTATATCATCACAATAGTTATAAATTTAGTTACCGATTTTTGTCTTGTGAATCATGAGTGTTCATTGAATGATGGTTTGGATGTTTCTGACATGACTAGTAGAGTTGTTATTTTGAATCACATGCATGAGAACCTTTAGTATCGGTTTATTGTTCCCAAACAGGATATCGGTTTAAAGTTTTCAGATACCAGCCTGTAGTTTTCAGTATCAGTTAATAGCTTCAGTTTTCAGTATCTGATGGATAGTTTGCATTAGTTATATTAAACAGTTGATGTTGTAGCATGATTTATAGAAAACATCGTCTTTAGAAGCATAAGCATTTACAGCTATTCTTTAAGTTCTCATAAAAGAATTTTCAGCATTTAGTGATGAGCTAGGATTCAGAAATTGTTGTCAGTTTAATTGATCAGATTATAATACTTAGAATAATTAGAAATGAGTTATGCATGCATACATGGATGATTAGCTGCCACCATAAAAGAATGTTCAATGGAATCATGTTGTTTTACGTATTTTATAAGAACCATTGCATGCCACTTTCGTTTGCGAATATTTTGCAAACTCCCCCTTTCCCCACTCACCGAGTATTTCACTCACCCCTTTTTAAATGTTTTTCCCCCTACCAGGGACCCTCCGGAGATCGTGCGAGCGGTGAGTCTCCGCTCGGGGGAGGTTGTGCCACGCATTGACATCTTTTATGTGGGTTTTATATTTATGTCGCATTGTAAAATTTGGACTTTCGTTTCAAGAACTCGTGTTTTCCTTCATGTATTTCCTTTTGTTACATATTTTGGAATGTGTAGTATAAGTGGAAAACCTGATACCACAAGTTTCCCTAACTCTTTTCTTTTGTAAAACGAAAGATGATGCATGTCTTTTTTTGAGATGTTGGAAATGGAAATACTATGATGTTATTCAGGGAAAAGTATGTCTTTAAACAGTTTCTGAGTTTTCTACATGACACGTCTCGGGTATCCGAGTCTTGTGGGAGTGCCCGGATCCTACGGGATGAGGAAATTCGGGACGGGTTGTGTCAGTGTGTGCTTTCTGGGGTTCTGAAATAATTGTCGATTTTAGTGTTCTAATTTTCAGAATTTTTTACATTATTTATCCAAAAAAAATTATAAAGTTGTTAGTGTTCTAATTGATCTGTTAAATATATTACCATTGCAACACATAATCACTGCTTTTACCATGTCTGTCAGTGTCGCCGCCCCACTAATTGATCTGGTGCATGCCCATTGTGATTGAAAAGTATTTCATTGCAAGGAAAAAGAAAACTAGCGAAGACGAAGGATATATATTGCCATTTTTATTGATAAATGTAACCCTTAATTAAGAATAAAAATGTTGTAAGCTGTGCAGATGACTCAAATGTTCAACGGCAACTTGATTGGCAAAGGAGAGTTGAGATCTGCCGTGGAATAGCAAAGGGTCTGGAGTATCTACATGAACTTGCAACTGGCAAAATTCTTCATAGAAATATAAAAGCCAGTAAAGTTCTTCTTGATGAAAATTTTAACGCTAAGCTATCAGACTTAGGACTAGCAATGCTCTATGGCGAGGATGAGCCGTATGATTTTCTCCACAAAATAGCTGCAGGGTTTACGTAAGTAACACATTAAGTACATAGCGTCATTTTTTTAATAATTTTATTTATTTATTTTTTGTTTCTTACTGAACAAATAAAATGATTGTACAATTTGTATGTGCCGATGTTCAAAACTATATGATCACTTTTTTATTGTTTCAGATACATGTCACCCGAGGTGCTAAGGAGGGAATCCATAACAGACAAAGCTGATGTTTACGATTACGGGATTGTTACGATTGAAATAATTAGTCGGCAAAGTAATTCAAAGGATGAAGGGAACAAAGAGACTGAATCTCTTTTACAAAGGGTAATAGCATTTTATTCAACATCAACCGATTGAATTTTCAGATACGAATATGCATTTGAGGGTGACATAGTTGCGTTTATGCAGTCTTGTGTTACATAAAAGAGGAAGTTATTCGGGTTGGTGGATCAAAAGTTAACAAGTTATGATATGAAGCAATTCATTGGAATCTTTGATCGGCAATGAGGTGCGTTGATCGACTCGATTTCAGGGCCAAAAATGTCGATGTTGTGGTGAACTTGAGGAGATTTAAGCGGGTTACCCATTGCACTTCCTCGTTTGGTATTTCTATTTCCGTTAGAGCACATTGGTGATGCTCTTATTTAGTTCTTGGTTTCTCTATTTTCTGATTGTTTCGATCTTATCCATGAGAAATATTTGTGTAAATATTGTGATTGTAAAGTGGATTTTATTAGGACTATCTTGTATCTTTTTATCTATTTCATTTCAGAGCTTTGTTTCGTTTGTGATCAGATGTATATTTCAGACGTTTGATGATTATGCATATGTATCATTTGAGTTCAAAGACTCTCCTCTCTCTTTCTCTCATGAAGGGAAAGAAAGTAAAGAGATAAAAGAGTGGAGAAAGAAAGGAAACACAATAAAAATATAGGATTAAAGTATATTTTTAAAAATCATGGGTTCGTTTAATATCAGCTCTTATCTCATTTCTGGATGGTAGAAACCCTTTTGTTAAGTGGGTATTAATATCTTCACTTCTCTCATTTTTAAAATTAAAAAAAAAAAATTAAAAAAGAATTCAACAAGAAACACGTTGATTAAATATGTACGCATATTGGTTAAGTTTGGAACCCTTGGGAGCCTTCATCAGGAGATGAGGCCGTGGGAGAACACCCATTTTGTCTGGAGATTCTGGCTACTGTATAGACTGCAAACTGATTGGTTTTATGTCCATTTGGAGAGTGTACTGTTGCTCCAGGTTGTCCCACAGTGAGTACAGACTTCTGGGTTTTTTTTTTTTTGGCTGCCGATTAGCTTTTTATTGTGCAGTCTGGAAATGCTTTCCCAAACTGGAGCTGTTGTGTAGATGCTGCCCCGCAGATTTGGGCATTGTTAGTGTAAAATTTTGGCTTTCTGCAGCTGGTGCTATGTTTGGTTGGGGCGTTGGGCTACAAAGGGTGTGGGCTGTTCCACTTGTATTGCAGGTTGTATTTGTTTCTCCCTGGGCCTTTTGTCATTTTTCTGGTGTAGTTGCTTTTGTCCTTTGTTTGGTTTTGAGTGATTTTCTTACAGCAATATAATTGATCATTCTTTTATATACATTTATTTAACCCTCCCAAAAATGAATTTTTGGTTCCCATGTCTGATTTAAAGCAATTACTTGACGGGTTTAGTGAGAGAAACAAAAAGTCTCATAAGTTTCAGAATAAAAACTTATACTATTAATGTATTGTACATGAAGTGGGTGTGAAGTGATGGGTACCAAAATCAACGCAGTTGCAACTCACACAAAAAGCCAAAATCATAAAAACAAAATTCAAAAATTAGAAAACGCAACACAACAAAACCATGTAAAGATAATGCAAAAAGATGCAGACATTATTATTAACTAACTTTTTCTTCTTGAAATCAACAATTCAGATAAATAAAAAGTCGACTCAATTCAATTCAATTCAATTAGGCTAATTGAGGACTCAACAAACGATTAAACCCAACCTGATATTAGGGTAAGTAATCAAACATCTAATCCTCCTAAACCTAATTTATTATATACATTTAATTTTGATGCATATTCTACTTAAAAAAACTTTGCCAAATTCCAATTCACAAGTAAAATAATTTATTTTCCTTGCTTACAGGGAAACAACTAAGGCAATAAATATAAATAGTACAAAAGAAGAGGTATTCCCAATAAAGTTAAATGCCCATAGGTATAATAAAAATGAAATAAAAACAAATTTTCATTTCCACAGTCCACTCCTCAAAACTTTACCACAAATATTAATAATTAATGGAAAAATGGCTAATCAATTGGACAAATTTAAGACCATAGATTAATGATCTTCTTCCCAAAAATATCATATGCAATTTAAAAAATCACAAGTATTTTAATTAACAATCATTATATTAATGCTAATAATCAAACCATATTATATATATATTTGATAAACATAAATCACCATCATCATTATCTTCTATTAGAGTGAAGCACACAAAACGCTGACGTTATGCATTTAGTGGAACAACCTGTCGTTTTACTCTTGTCATCACAAACAAATCCAGACCATTGAAGGACATTAAAAATCGCGGCCAGGGATCCATTCTACCCAAAAACAGAATGCAAAAAAGACTTTATCTTCTTGCTGCGTTTTTTTCGGTTTGGTTCTTGGGTTTTATTTTTCGACGTGTATTACGTGTAAAGAACATCTGCTCTGTTTCGTTTCTTTTCTTGGCTGGAATTTTTTGAGTGGTTGGTTGAATCACTTGTAAGGGTTGTGTTTCCCTTGAGTCTTGAGGCTTTGATTTAGAGTTCTCATAGAAAAATTTCAGGTTGTTGTGAGAGTGAGATACGTTGTCTTTGGAGTATTTTTGGGTGTAGAATCTGTTTGTATCAGGTTGTATTAATCTTTAGTGCAGCGAGCTCCTGAGTTTCTTGAGCTCAACGTGGATGTAGTTTATCCCATATAGGATAAGCGAACCACGGTAAAAATTCGTGTGTCCTTTGTTCTTGATTTCTTTACATTCGTTGTTTGTGTGTTGTGTGTGAAATTGGTGGATGATTTTGAGTGATAGTAGTACAGATTATCTCAACAGTGGTATCAGAGCCATCAATTTAGGGTTCGTCAATTTTAGGGTTTACTGTTGAAATTAGGGTTTGATAAATTTTTGGGGGTTTCTTGATTTCAAGATTCAGTGAGGTCTAGAGTTAGGAAATCTTCGAAAATTAGTCCTTAATTTCTTGTGATAACCACAAATTCGAGTGAAACCCTTGTTCTTCAAATCATCAAAATTATCAAACACCATTACCATCGGTTACCGCAGAATGAGTACCACACGGGTTGAAATCACACTATGATGGCAAAGTTGATTTCAACACATGGAAGAAGAAAATGAAGGCACTTGTCACATAACAAAGTGGCGGTGGCAGGAGAAGGACCGACCAAATGGCCCGAGGAAAAGCTAAAAAGAAAGCCGAAATTGACGAGGAGGCGTACAATCTCATCGTCATGAATCGGCCGACAACGCCTCACGAAAGGTAGATGGTCTTGAGACACCGTTAACTCTCTCGGGTAAGCTAGAATCACTCTATGCTTCAATCCGCCCTAATCTTGCTTATTTGAAAGGTATCTTGTTTTCTTATAAGATGGATAGTGCTAGGACCATAGAAGAGAACCTAGATGAGTTCTTGAAAATGACCCTTGTACTCAAGGGCACGATCAAGAACTCTGAGTCTAGTTTAGCCATGATTCTCTTAAATTCCATTCTTGAAGAATATATGGTTGTCAAGAATGCCCCTGTTGTACCAGGCTGTCCCTAGTATAGACCTAATTACATCAGGGTTTAAAGGCTAGAGAACTAGAGCTTAGGGTCCGAGAAGAAAAATAAAGTGATCTGTTTGTGAAAGGAAAGGGAGATTGTAGGCGATGCAGGGGTAATTCTCGGTTTAATACTGGTTCTAGAAATAAAAAGAAAAACCAGAATACTCATAAGGGAAAAGGAGAAACAAGGAAATGTTTCTTCTGTAACAAGACTGGTCACCTAAAGAAAAACTGTTATGAGTGGATCAGGAAGCAAAAACAGAATAGTACAGAGAGCAATATAGCCTCTAGTAAAACTGATATCCAAGAATCTGAAGTGTTGACTGTATCTAGGTCTGAAAATGTAGAAGAATGGGTATTAGATTCTGGTTGCTCATTCCATATGAGCCCTAATAGGGAGTGGTTTCAGGAGTTTGAAGTAGGTCGAGTTAGAGCATTTACATGGGGAATAATAATGCTTGCAAGGTTCAAGGGATTGGGAGTATAGTTCTAAGTCTTGATAATGGTAAATCTGTCAAATTAACTAAGGTGAGATATATACCAGAACTGAAAAGAAACTTGATTTCCCTAGGTACATTAGATGAACTAGGCTGCTGTTATAAGGCTGAAGATGGTTGCCTAAATGTGTATAAGAATAAGAACCTAGTTCTGAAAGGTGTCAAACGAAATGGCCTCTACATCCTGTGTGGTAATTACTATTCAAATTATGTCAATTCTGCTTTGTTCACTACTAATCTTACTGTTACAGAAAAGTGGCACCTCAGAATGGGCCATATGAGTCAGAAAGGACTCAACATTCTGAGCCAGCAAGGTATGTTTGGTAAGGAGTCTGTCGATACTTTAAATTTTTGTGAGACATGCATATTAGGGAAAAAACATAGGGTGAGCTTCCAGAAAGGAACTCACCTGGCCACCAATAACTTAGAATATCTTCATGCTGATTTATGGGGGCCTGAAAAAACCAAAACACATGGGGGAAGTAGTTACTTTCTGTCTATAGTTGATGACTATAGTAGAAAAGTTTGGGTTTATCTGCTTAAGACCAAAGATGAGGCTCTAGCTAGGTTTAAGAGTTGGAAAGCATTAGTAGAGAACCAAACTGATAGGAGAGTTAAAGCTCTCAGAACTGGTAACGGCCTAGAATTCTGTAATAGTGAGTTTGACCAGGTGCAGTGATCAAGGGATACTTAGACATAGGAGTGAGGAAGACTCCACAAGAGAATGGAGTCCCGAGAGAATGAACAGGACTTTGTTAGAAAAAATTAGATGTCTACTGTTCACATCAGGTTTACCAAAATCCTTTTGGGGTGAGGCCCTTAATACTGCAGCTTATGTGGTTAATAGGAGTCCCTCTAGTGCCATTAATTTCAAATGCCCAGAAGAAAAATGGACTAATAGGAAGCCCAACCTAGGTCACCTTAGAGCTTTTAGATGTGCTGCTTATGCACACACCAGTGAAGGAAAATTAGAACCTAGGTCCTTGAGATGTATATTCTTAGGTTACCAAGAGGGGACTAAAGGGTATAGGTTGTGGGAAAGAGAGGCACCAAGGGTAAAAGTTATTATAAGTAGAGATGTTATTTTTAACGAAAATCTTTTTCCTTGTAGAATCTCTAATAATCCTACAGGTACCTCTACCACTGAGGAAATTAGTCAAGATCAGTACAATGGGACACAAATTGAGGTGGAGCAGGTCAAAGTTCAAACGGAACTGGAGAACCAAGAGCAAACACCTGCAATTTCAGATCTGGAACATGAATCAGAGGATGATCAAACTGAAATTTCATAACAGCCCCAACAGGAGTCACTGGAACAATACCAACTCACCAGAGACAGAACCAAGAGAGAAATCAGACCTCCTGCAAGATACTCATATGCCGACTTAGTGTTTCTGACTTTGGTTGCAGTCTTGAAAGTCGAACAGAACAGACAGCTATGATGAAGCAATAAGGTCCAAAGACAGGGAGAAATGGCAAGCTGCCATGGAAGAGGAGATGCACTCCTTGAAGGTAAATGGGACCTGGTCCCTAGTACCCTGTCCAAAAAAACAGAAGCTTATTGACTGCAAATGGCTGTATAAGGTAAAGGAAGGTATGACTTCTATTGACCCTCCTAGATTTAAAGCTAGGCTTGTAGCAAAAGGCTACACCCAAAGGGAAGGGATTGATTTCAATGAAATCTTCTCCCCTGTAGTCAAATATAAAACCATTAGGATCATGCTATCTATAGTTGCACATCTAGACCTAGAACTAGAACAGTTAGATGTTAAAACTGCTTTCTTGCATGGTAATCTAGATGAAAAAATCTTCATGAAACAGCCTATGGGGTTTATTGATAAAAACTATCCTGAACATGTTTGTCTGTTACACAAATCCCTGTATGGGCTTAAACAAGCCCCTAGACAATGGTATAAAAGGTTTGACACCTTCATTACCAGTATAGGATTCAAAAGAAGTGAGTATGACAGTTGTTTTTACTATGATTTAAATTCTGGTATGCCTGTGTATTTACTGCTTTATGTAGATGACATGTTACTAATTAGTAAATCAAAAACCAGAATAAATGACTTGAAATCTAGGCTGAATTCTGAGTTTGACATGAAGAACTTAGGTAGTGCTAAAAAGATCCTAGGGATAGTTATTGATAGAAAAAGAGAGGACTGTGAACTAAAACTTCAGCAGTCCTCCTACTTACTGAAACTGGTATCCAGATTTGGAATGTCAGATTCCAAGCCAGTATCCATGCCTTTAGCTAGCCATTTTACACTTAGTAAGACACAAAGTCCCAAGACTGAATCTGAATTCATTAAGATGGAAAAAATTCCTTATGCCAATGTGATAGGATCAATCATGTACGCCATGATTAGCACCAGACCTGGCCTATCTTATTCCATTTCACTTCTTAGTCGTTTTATGTCCAATCCAGGTATAGAACACTGGTTAGCATTGAAATGGTTACTAAAATATATTAATAGTACAATATATGTTGGGCTGGAATATAAAAAAAGAGGAAACTCAATTGATCTTGTGGGATATGTAGACTCTGATTTTGCAGGAGACAGTGACACAAGGAAGTCTACTACCTCATACTACTTCACATTGGGAGGAAATTGCATAAGCTGGAAGTCCCAGCTTCAACCCATTGTTGCCCTCTCCTCCACTGAGGCAGAATACATTGCTGTAGCAGATGTATTCAAAGAAGGATTATGGCTTAAGGGGATCCTATCCTAGGTGGAGCTGATTGATGAGAAGACAGTAGTGTTTTCGGACAGTCAGAGTGCACTTCACCTAAGTAGAAATCCAGTTTACCATGAAAGGACAAAGCACACGGATGTTAGATATCATTTCGTGAGGGATTTAGTGGCTAAAGGAATCATAGACTTGAAGAAGATATCAACTGAGGACAACCCAGCTGACATGGGCACAAAGGTAGTAACTGTCACAAAGTTCAAACACCTGTTTGAACTGCTTGCTTTATACAATAAGCAACAAATATCGAGCTGAGAAGGATTCTTGGGAGGTAGCTGCACTAGAGAGAATTAGACTAAGCTGTTTGGTTGTGTTTGTGTTTTTTTTTTTTTTTTTGAGCTTCAAGGTGGAGAATGTTAGAGTGAAGCACACAAAACGCAGACGTTATGCATTTAGTGGAACACTGTCGTTTTACTCTTGTCATCACAAACAAATCCAGACCATTGAAGGACATTAAAAATCTGACGGCCAGGATCCATTCTACCCAAAAAGAGAATGCAAAAAAGACTTTATCTTGTCTGCGCGTTTTTTCAGGGCTTTAGGCGGGCTTGGGTTTTATTTTTTCGTTGTGTATTACGTGTAAAGAACATCTCTGCTTGTTTTTTCTTTTCTTGGCTGGAATTTTTTGAGTGGTTGGTTGAATCACTTGTAAGTGTTGTGTTTCCCTTGAGTCTTGAGGCTTTGATTTAGAGTTCTCATAGAAAAATTTCAGGTTGTTGTGAGAGTGAGATACGTTGTCTTTGGAGTATTTTTGGGTGTAGAATCTATTTGTATCAGGTTGTATTAATCTTTAGTGCAGCGAGCTCCTGAGTTTCTTGAGCTCAACGTGGATGTAGTTTATCCCATATAGGATAAGCGAACCACGGTAAAAATTCGTGTGTCCTTTGTTCTTGATTTCTTTATATTCGTTGTTTGTGTGTTGTGTGTGAAATTGGTGGATGATTTTGAGTGATAGTAGTACAGATTATCTCAACATCTTCTTTGTATTAAATTATGTGACAGTGTCTTTTGTCAAATAAAAAAATAATAAAAATTTTATATTTATTTAAATAGTTATATAAAATAATTAAAATAAATAAAAAATATTTACAATTAACTACCATAAAGAGTAAATGTTTTTCAAATTATAAAAACAGTACTTTTTATCCCTTTCATATTTTTTTAATTACGCTTTTTTTTAGGATTTTTTTTAAAGCTTTTATTTTATCATAAACATAAAAAAAATAAAAAATAAGGGTAGCAAACGATTACAACCTTTAAAAGTTTGTTTTCTTTTTTAACCAATACAACATCATTGAGGATTTATTTTATTAGTGTTTCGTGCTTCAATGATTTCTTTTTCTAGTGTTTCGTGCTTTGTTTTTTTCCGAACATTATATGTGTTTATAGAGTTTCAGAAAATACAGTCAATATTGATAGTTTCAAATGTCATTTTCGTTGACAACTTGCCTTGTTTTTTCCGCAATATAACTTTCTAGAGTTTTCAGAAAATGCAGTCAAATATTTAGTACATGTTTGTTTGATAACAGACTCCAGCTTGCTACTTTAGTTTCGTCTCTTTCCATGTCTGCTGCAATAAATACTGTCATCAGACTTTTCTAATTTTTATATATATTTTTTTGACATTTTCTATCTTATACTATTTAATTAGTATTTTGTAACCAAGAAACCCCTCAAGGCAGATTCCCGAGACTCCAGTTTACTACTTTTGCTTTGTCTTTTTCCATGTCTGCTGCAATAAATAGTGTTATCAGACTTTGCTATTTTTTTTTCTTGGCCGAACGATTTGTGCATACCCAAGTTTTATTGTAATGACAAGTTGATACTTAAAAAGTTTTAAAATGATAAATAGATACCTTCTGTCATATTCTGTTAGTGATTTTTGTTTATTAATAGTGAAAATACTAAAATGCTCTTCAAACTTTCAATTTTAGTTTTTTATAAATTTAAAAATTTCAAAAAAACCACCTAAGTTTACTAATTTAATTAAACACCCCCATATATAAAAAGTTTGTTAAATAACAAAAACACCCCCACTACCACAGTGCCAGATTTCGGCCACCATCGTCGGAATCTGGCCGAAAAACTACGGATCTGTGTCGTAACGTGCCGATCTGACATTTTCCGATCAGATCCGCCACGGATCCGGCCTTGAAAAAGGCAAGATCTCGTCAGCCGGCAGCAGCTAGATCTGGCCTTTTCCGCCGCATCCGTGGTCGACGTCCGGAAGGCCGGCAGACTATCGCCAGATCTGGCCGCCGACGCCGCAGATGGAGTTTTGCGGCGTGCACACTCGCATCGGCCGTAGATCGACCTTTTCCGATTAGATCTGCCACTGGATCTCCGGCCGAAAAAGGCAAGATCTGCCGCCGTCAGCCTTAGATAGATCTGGCCTTTTCGGCCGGACAGTAGATCTGGCCGGAAAAGGCCAGAGATATCAGCTAGACGGCCGTCGGACCGCAGCATGGAGTTTTGCGACGCCGACGACCTGCATCGCCGTAGATCCGGCCTTTTCCGGCCAGATCAGCCACGGATCCGCAGCAGAAAAGGCCAATCGACGTGCACGCACACGATATCCGACGGTCAGTCGTCAACGCACTTTCCGCCATTGCATTCCGGTGGTGATGGTCTAATCGCATCACAGGTGGCGAGGGTGTTTTTGTTATTTTATAAAATTTTTATATATTAGGGTATTTAGTTAAATTTGTAAACTTAGGGGGTTTTTTAAAAAAATTTTAAATTTATAAAAAACTAAAATTCAAACTTTTAAGGGCATTTTAGTCTTTTCACTATTAATAAACAGTAATAAACAGAAATCACTAACAGAACATGACGGAAAGTACCTATTTGTCATTTCAAAACTTTTTGGGTACCAACTTGTCGTTACGATAAACCTTGGGTACGTGTAAGTCGTTCTCCCTTTTTTTCTTTTACATTTTTCATCTTATATTATTTAATTAATATTTTGCAACCAAAAAATCAGTTATCCTAAGACAGATTGCTTTTTATGCACAATCTGACTTCTTAATGAATTAAGTTTTTATAAAATGGATGAATGAATTGACATTGGAGTTTAAGAAACTTTTCCGTTTTATGAAAAATTCTTGAAAATAAATTAATTAAGGGATACGGATTTAAGATAATATTAGTTGGTCTTGATTATAAGTAATAGAAATATAAGAATAATTCATCAACATCAAACTTTAATCACAATATAAATAAGAAACTTTGCTATACCTAAATCCCTCTATGTTTGAAATATTATGGTCACGGTTAAATAATGTCTTTTTCTTTCATTTATTTATTTATAACTTAATGATTTATTTTATTATAAATAATATCTTTTTAGAATACTAACAATATGAGTAGGCGTGGAGGTTTAGTTAAAAGCAAAAGAAAAACTAAGTCTAATAACAAAAAAAGTGATCATGCTGATAATATCTCTGAGATATGCAAAAAAACTCATCATGAGCACAACTCAATAAGGTGCAATCTACTACAAACAACAATGACAAGTCATGTCTTAATCACCATTCTCTTCTACAGCGAGATAAACCATATGATTCTATTGGTAAATATCATTTAGTAATTTTTTTTTTTTTAATGTTTTCCTAATTACCAAATCAATTCGTTATTATGTCTATCATGTACACACATTATTAATATTGTTTGTCAGTTTATTTAATATTTATCTAACTTGAATTTACTTTTTTTATAATAGGAAGAATGGGCATATCAGAAATGGATATTTTGTCTTTTCACCTACATGAACGTGTATTAATGGTAAAGTGGGTGAGAAGCATTATGATTTTGATTTGAAGTTTGAGTTTCTCACATACTTTGCTTTATTGGATTACATAAAGAAAAACAATGACTTTGATATACTCCGAGAAGACAAATTGTTTTACTTGAAGCCAAGGAGTATCCTCAATGATCTTGATGGATTAATCCAAATTGTTGATGATGATGATGTGAAAAATATGCTTGCAAGTTACAGAAATACTAAGAGAATGTCTGTTAACGAAAATTACATAAAAACTTATATCATTTTACGGTTCTTTCCAATGAAATTTTAAAACGAAAGTAATTCAATGTATTATCTTAACTATAAAAAAATGGGAGGTTGAAAATCAGCAATTTCTGACAACACTTATTAACCAAATTAATCAAAATACTGACATAAAATTATTTTATTAGTTATTACAATAATAATCAATGAAACCTGTTTGAACTACATTTATAATCACTATATTCCATAACTCATGTTCAAAACATTTTCTAACAATGGTTTGATTAGGAGACCATTGAAATGATCCCTTTAGCCATCATGGTTGAAATACGACAAGGGCACCATTAAAATAAGTGAAGGGTGATAAGCACGTGTGAAGAAAGTGAAATTTGTATCACTAATATTACATTCATAAACTTTTTTCATTAATTTTTTTCACTAACATGATGTATAATCGGTCAATTCATAATAAATTTTATCTATCTAACAATAAGTTATATTTAATTAAATATAAATTAATTAATTATAAATAATCAATAATTATATCTAATTAAATATAAATTAATCAATTACAAATTATCAATTACAAGGTAGCATATTAGCGTGTATGAAAAAACGTTGTATGACCTACCTTTATTCAATTTGTATATATAAAAAATAAAAAATGGAACAAACATTACAACAGGACAAATACGCTCATGTGCCCATATGGGACTGAAAGTGACCCATCACTATCACAGTGGACAAAGGTGTCCTATTAGGCATTAACTGACTTGGGTTAAGCTGAGGAAATTTCAAGGAAGTTTTTTGGGTCGCCTCTATTGGGAATTAAAAAGTCATGTGAATTTAATAATCCCGCAGTGCCAAACAGAGAGTAGGGTAGCTCCTGCAATCAATTGCTTCTTAAATTCAAACTAATGTTATCAGTTTCTTTTTCTTTTTTCTAAAAAAAAAAAAATAGAATCCCTTGACAATGAAAACTCAGAGACCGAAATTCCGGCAGAAATTGAAGCCTATAACTGCACATTAAAAGTGCTACGTTTCTTTTCCCATCAAAGGTATTGGCAATTAATAATCTTTTCAAGATTAACTACGAAGGCTGCAGGATAATGGAGATCTAAGTAGTCCATTTTCCTTGTTATCAACCATAAATAGAGACGTAAGTGGAGTGTACTTCTAGTAACGATAATACTACTGGCCCAATCGAGTTGCGATTGATATCATAGATAGAACTATGTATGAATGGGTGGATAAATACACATACTCATTACAAAACCCTCACCACAAAATATGATAAAACTGGAAACAATCTTGTCGAATTCTTAAATGTTTCAAGCCACCCAACTTTGTATTATTAACAAGCATTTGCTGTTATTTTTATATCTAATTATACTACATATGAGAATATAACATTATTAAGACCAACTTTTCATAGCGTAGTGTGTAAATCTTATTATAAATTTTATAGTGACTATTTATATTAAATTCACTCTCAGTAGAAAAGTACTAAATATCTTTATAAAATTTTTAAACGAACTCTTAATTTATTCTTACGTTCAATACTATTGAATGCATTTGTTTAGTCCAGACAAGTTAGTGATCTGAAAAGCATCGGTTTTGCTCCCAATCTCCACCAACTTGCCATGTATAGAAACTCGGTGGGTGTAAATTTCATTTCATGTTGCCCATAATAACTGTAGTCTATGTACGTCTAGAAACTTTACTTTCATTGCTGGAAATCATTGCACATATAAAAGGTAAAACTTTCAAAAACTTGGTCAGGGGTTAAGGCTGATTTGGTAGTCACTTCGCTAAAGGAGAGAAAAAAAAGAAAAAAAAAAAGCTTAGGCTTCGGCTTTATGCTTTGGATCTTGAGAATTATTATTAGATTCACCATATATATCATGCATTTAGATCTGATTGATTCACAAAAAAACTACTCTCCTTGGATCACATCTGCTTTATATATATTAAAAGGCTGCATTGTATACCAATCAAAAAGAAAAAGAAAACCATAAAATCTGTTATGAGATGGAGTACTTCAAGGAAAGAAATGGTGAAGAAATATAGTTAAAGGATGTTGATGTTATTGATTTAGTTAATGGTAACCGTTACATTATTGCGAAGAAAGTGATAAGGAAAACCATTAAAAGCAGAGTAGCTATAATTTGCTGGGTCCTCCTAATCACCCAAAGTAGTGTATAATATGGTGTGGACGTTTTGTATCATCCAAATCCTCTCCGACATATATTAAATGTATATAAAAGCTATTCATAATTCCCTGCTTTAACTTATACCAAAAGGGCCCCCTCTATTCCTAACTTATAGTAAAATGACAGTTTGAAAATTGAAACTCCTCTCTGCCAAAATAACATGATAATTAATTTACAGTCCCATGTGAACAAAAGTCGGTTTCAAATCATTCTTCTTTGGAATATCAAATAATTGTCGCAAGAATCTACCATACAATTTACTTCTTACTAAACCATTTTGTTATTTTGTTATTACATATGGATGTTCATCATGTGCTAATGTTCAACTCAATTTGACCTTATACATTTTCTGTGGAGTACTGAGGGACTGTCATAATTGCAAAGCACCGATAATTCACAATATATGTTTTTCCTTTTCCTATGAGGTGATAAGCTTTGTCCTAATCCCTCCTAAAAATCTAAGATGACCCCAAGGAATATTCCAACTTTATTTCAGATTAAACTATCACTTTGGCCCCTGGCTGTTTCAGAAAATATGCAATTTTAATTTACTTACCCCCGTTGAATCTGAAATGTATCAAGTTCCTCCCCAACCATGAGACGCCGTCAATGAGCCATTGCATATTAAAGGACAATATCGAATTAAAGAGAAATTTACCTCTGTTTTGTCGTTTTTCAAAACTGAAGAAGTTGACCATGTAGTTATGTTCATTAAATGACCTAAATACCATTGTATTAAGCTTTAAATTACGAAAAGACGGTTTAAAATTTGAAGTGTGAAAAGACCAATTTTTCGATTTGCCCCATACAAAATGAAATAAATGAACAACATTATTCTCCTTGTAATATGTATGACTGTAATGCTAATGTAAACGACAAGCAGATAGAGCAACACCAACTCTATAGACACTATGAGTTGAAGACAATTCTATCGCTAGTTATTTTTATCCAAGCCCTACATGTGTGGGAACGATGTTATTGCTATGGATTGGTGTTGCTTGAGTTGTGTGTGTTCTTGTAATGTTGTTTTATCAATTACTTGAGATATATATATGTTTTCTATGTAAACGATAAAATTTACAATTAAACTTGTAAAGACATGATCTTGTGGTGTAAACCATTAACAATCTTGATGGACCTGTCGAGTATTCCCTTGTGGTTGAGGGGGCTTTAGTAACATCTGGATGTCATTGGAATATGCTCAGAGCTTGGGAGTGAGAATACTAGAACTTATGGGTGATTTCTCAATCTCTAATGTGAGGGTTTATCTCTGTTTATATAGTGAGCCCGAGGGGTCTGAATTCTAGTAGGACTTCGAGTCTTACTTAGTAGGGGAGTTCTTCATTTGAAAGGAGGTTAGATTTCCTTCCTTTATTGGTTCAGGCTTTCCTCTTTAGGTAGGATCTGAGATCTTGTCAGAAGAGGAAATTGGTTAGGATTGTGATCCCTATTATGGACTGCTGTGGGCGAATGGGCCTAATCAGTTTAGCTTAACTCATAAAGTAGCCCAACTCATTGAGCAAGTAATTCACAAGGTAGTTTAAGCATGGGCTTGATCGGAATCAGGCCAAGGCCTTGGGCCATGACGTTTTTATGATGTTATTAGACCTTGTCAGATCTAATACGATTTTTAGCCTATACACTATGTTAATTTGCTTGGCTGGTTTTACAAATGTAAAAGATTAATATTCAAAGATTTATTAAAGTGGCATGAACCCTATATTGTATGTAATTCAAGAATTAATTGTCTTTTGCTCACCCTCTTTATATCCCACAATTTAATGGTAGCAAATTAATGGTCTCTTTTGATCTAAGAAAATTCAGTCTGTAAAATGTTTACTTAATAACAACGTCTATATTAACCAACGCATTAACTTAATAATACCATAAAGATATGATTGGCTAATTTAAAGTTAAAATTAAATTTTCACCCAATCATATCTTGCCACATAATGTTATATGGGAAATGTTATATAAAAATAATATATGTGTAGTATTATTCGAAATATAAACCCAAGCTTCAAAAGGAGTTGAAACTTCGGATCATGATACACGATTTATTCATGCTTCCTCATAGCTTGGTTGGATAGAAATAGAAGACCCCAAAGACCTCCAAATTCGGAGGAATATTGAAGACCCATCACCGTTATCATAGCCTAATATTATTATTTACCAAATTTGTGTGTTAATTGTTAAATTGCATTCCATGTGACACTGAGTCCAATATTTACATTCCATATACCACGTAAAGTCAACATTAATTGGGAGGCACCAAAGGAAGAAAATGAAAAACTATAAAAAATAAAATAAAATAAAATAAAATGAGACTGAGAGTAGATAGGTTATTTTTTATTATAAATTATTTTAAATCAGAGTTTAAATCAGAGAAAATAACCTTATTTTAAATCAGAGTTTAAATCAGGCTATTATTTTTATTTGGATTAAAAATGTTACAATACTATAACCTTTGGATTTGTTACGTTACTTATTTTAAATCCTTGAACCTAAATTTACTTACATTAAAACAGTAGAGAATTTATGTTTCTTTTTTCAAAAAAAAAAAAAAAAAAAACATAATAGATAACGTAACTGTGAGGTAATGGTATACACGTCAGGCTTATACAGCTATATTGAAGTGACTGGTAAGAAAAATTTCGAATTTTTTTTTTTAAATAATAATATTGGAATCGAGATGAGTGCGCTCATTAGCAAAGAGCACAGCAGTTACCGTCATTGTGTGAGCAGAAATAAAAAATATGGATGAACATTCTGTGATGTTTCTTACTAAGTTTAGTTTCTTCCTTGTTTTATTTGTCCTTTGTCCACTTGACTCTGGATCTAGATCTCGATGTTCAGCCCAGATGACTGACAACTATGCACCTTCACCTGCCCCTCAGTCTTCATACATGTTTTCTGAAGGTATTTAATTTGATCACCAGATGTAGTGCAAACTTTTTTACTTCTTCCTGTCCTAACAGTTTTTGAGTATCTACATCAGTTTTAAGATTGGATTTCGTTCGTGTTATGCTTACACCATGAAAACAGAAAAGACAGCTTAACAAAATGTAAAGAGGTCGGACGTTTGCAGTTTAATTAATTATTTTAATTAGCTTAGTTAACTATAGCGAGAAGCAAAAGGTCTAGAGATTAAATTAATTTGAATTTGCGCGGATGAGGGAGCATGATTAAAAAAAGAAAAAGAAAAACACTGTTATAACATGCTATTACAGTCATTTGGTATGCATGCTTTCCCATGGTTAGGCTTCTTATTCTAACAGAGGATTTATTTTCCAAATGTTGGGCAGCGGATGCTCTTTACAATGTCGTATCTTACTCTGGTTTAACGTCACCACCATATATCTCATCTTCGTTCTGCGACGGTCAACCGTCTCTTAATTCTATCACCATCACTTGTTCGAATACTATTGGTCCAGATAATGAGTGGCACATCATTGAAATGTAAGTTTCAACAATATTTGTAGTACAATCAAAATTTCAGATTGACAATGAACCTTACCATCTTACCATAAAGAAAGTTTTTTATGCTAATTTTCACCGTATTTGGTGAACAGAACCATGACGAGTGTAACTTTAGATGGATGTATCCATCCAGATATCACTAAGCTTATATACCTACAGACACTGTAAGTATATCGTTGCATTTAATCATGCTACAAGGTCAATAATGTCATCCTTTTGCTCAAATATTTAGCAGTTTGATTGTTGTCAAAAACTTAACAGAGATCTATCCGATAACCAACTTCATGATTCCATTCCTTCTAACTTGGGGGATTTATCTCATCTTACCACACTGTAAGTCTTGAATCTTGCTACACAATTAAGTTTAAGTCTTATTGTTATTTTCTTAGTGGTATATTATAATTTTTAAGTTTCAATGTAATGATGAGTAGCTATATCTATAGTATATATGTGTATATATAACGAATATGTGTAATGATCAGAGACCTATCAAGCAATCAATTGACCGGGACTATACCTTTGAGCTTGGGGAATTTGAAGAACCTAACTCGACTGTAAGTATCTTTTTACTAAATTCATTTCTTTGAGCGTTCTCAATAATATTTTTGTGTCTCATCCCATATTTGAAGTTGTGCTTCTTTGCAAGAAGAAAAATTAACAAAGGTTTTTACCATCACATGGACGATAAAATAATAGAAAAGCAAAAAAAAATTGTAATATAAAATTATTGCTTCATGACTTCGAAATCTAACTCATTTATTTCACACGGACAAAAAATTTATAATGGATTATTCATGCCACAGAGTGCATCACCTCCACTTTCATTTAATTTAAAATTAAAATAATAAAATGAAATTCTATCTCAGTTTCTTGGGTTTTTGTAACATTGAAGCCTTGGGGGGGGGGGGAAGGGATTAATCCTTTTATTTTACTTTAACAGCCGTTGTTTCACACACACAATTTATCCAAAAGCCAGAACTATTAACTGCTTTCTCCGCGCGTGTCCACACGCGTCTAATAATTCACTAATTTCATTTTTTGCATTTTTAATAAAATAAACATTTTCTATTCCTTCTAAATTCAAATAACAGAAAATCCAGTAATGTTAAGTTCCTTGTATGATGAATTTATATAATATATAAATCAATTATAACCTTTTTCATTTATTAAGCTACTCGCATGATATTCATACTTTTGTTTCTTTTAATGAAAAACGTTCCACATTAAATACCAAATATATTCATCACAACTTAAAATCCCAAAATATTTAATTTTTTATTATTAAAAATGAGGAGAAAAAATATTGTTGAAAGTTGAATGTACGGTCCACTTTGCGTGTAGTGAAACCGCGTTTCTTATACGCTGCAACGGAATTTAGCTGTAAACTTGTAAATAAGTCAAAAGCAAAACCCACATAGCCAATAGATATATACAATCTTCTTTGTCCCTTAACTATTCTAATGTCCTTATATGAATATATTAATATAACCTTAAATTAAGAATATTAAATATCCAGTTTAATAGTTTCCCAGAAAATCATTATCATATCTTGTATAATGATAAAATTAATTCATATCAAAATTACAATAGATTTTAACCTCTTTAAAGAAAAATTGACTGTTTTGTAATTATCTAGTTTCATTTATAAATTAAGTGCTTTTTTATTTAAATCACATTAATCCTTTAAATTGTTAATTTCTTTTTTAATTAGATTATGTAAACACGTTTTCATTATTTTATTCCATTTTTCTTTGATTATATATATATATATTATTGTTTTTTTGAATTTTCCTTTTTGATATACTAACCGCTTATGTGTGTGTCACATTACATCCATCAATAAATAATATATAGATAATTGTGTGATTAATTAATATTTCAAAAACTTTTTTTTTTTTTATTCTAAGTAATATTTTAAATTTTTTTTCAACTTAAAACACGACATCGTTTATGTCGTATTAATGTGTAAATGATAAGTCAGTATGGTATTATTTTACGAGATTCATCTTTGCCAATACAAAATTTTTTAATTTTATTTTTACTGCAGTTTAATTTTATATACATTGAAACACTTAACTCCTAATTGGTTGATAATATGTACAATGTCAATTTTGTTTCTTTGTTTCTTTCTTCGTACTCAACTGTCTCTATTTTCCCCTTACAGCGAGCTCGATCAGAACTTTTTGACCGGCATCATACCACCATCTTTGGGTAATCTAAGTTCTCTTGAAAACCTGTAAGTGTCTTCACAATCTATGTAACTTCTTCAGTTAATGTAATGAATAAGATGACATATGCATCATTTCTTTTGCGTAACCTTATTTTTCTGGTGTTTTGCAGAGATTTATCGTATTAACAAGTTATCAGGTGCAATTCCTCCCAAACTTGGAGAAAGCTTTCTAGACTTGAGATATTGTATGTAATCTTTCTTCGATCACTCTGCTTCAAATCTTAAATGATTCTTTCTCCTAATGAAATAACTCCAGCTATTTGTTCTAAAAATAAAAATAGGTATTTGGATGATAATGAACTAAACGGTACACTTCCAAAAGAACTTGGGAATTTGAGAAATCTTGGATCACTGTAAGTATATATCTAGTTGAACAAGAACGGCAGAAAGAAAGAAGAATGATTAATTGAGTGAATTTTTTTTTTTTTTTTTTTTGGAATCTGGTATAATGATTAGTGAATAAAATAAGAGATGACTTTCTATTAGAAGCAATTGCTTTGTGATTGCAGTTGGGTGACATCCAACTATTTAACTGGGGAAGTGCCGAAGGAGTATGAACAACTTGTGAGTTTGGAGGAGTTGTAAGTGCCCCATCCATTTAATTAATTTTAACAAGTTTTATTTTTCCTATTCGTGTTTACCTCTTGGTAACTTGTATTCTTGTAAGTTGTAGCCGTGTTTTGAAGTCTATTAACTTGATTGTCAATGCAGCAAGGTAGGTGGGAATAATATGAGTGGGCCGATTCCCCTTCCCCTTCATCGCAATGGACCAATCTCACACACTCGTAAGTATTATATGCATTTCTTAATCAATTAGTATTGGTACATGTAATTCTAGAGTTCGTCAATGACACCTAAGGTTTATAAGAAGCCGTTAAAACTAATAGTCTATGTGCATTTTCATCTTTTTATAATAATTAAAGGGAGAACGACATTTTTCCACCCAAGGTTTGGCGAAACGACACTTTCCCACCCATCAAGTTTTAAAATGACACTTTCGCACCCTTTGTCAAGTTCTGTTAGTGTTTTCGGTTAATATTTGACTAAAAGACAAAAATACCTTTAAATAGTTTATTATAAATTAAAATTTAATTAAGTGAAAGTCTTTACTCAAGTGTAAAGATACATTTTTTTCTTTATTTATTTAATTAATTAGGAATATTGACTATTAAAATTTTTTAATGTTAATTAGTAAAAATAAAAAACATTATAATAGTAGATTATTGAATAATAGTGATGAGATATTTATGACATTATAAATAAATAAATATTAAGGTCATTTAATTTTAAACAATTTCATAGCATTACTCTTAACTTTTTAGTTGGGGCTAATTATTTTTTCTTTTTTGACTTTTTAATATATTACTTTTTGGCTAATTCAAGAATATAAAAAAAATTTATAAAGTGAAATATTTAAGGGTATTTTTGTCCTTTCAGTCAAATATTAACGGAAAACATAATATATTTTGACGAAGGGTGGGAAAGTGACATTTTGAAACTTGACATGTGGGAAAGTGTCCTTTTGCCAAACCTTGGGTGGGAAAATGTCGTTCTCCCATAATTAAAAGAGTTAAAAGATATCAATCCCTGAAGTTTGATGTACTATTTCAAATCCCCTTAAGGTTTATAAATTAACAAAATTCTATCTACTGTTAATAAACCATAAATGCATCATTAAACTTACACTATTATGAATTAATGTATATTTACTGAGTTGTTTTTTTTTCTGTTTATTTTATTTCAAAAATCTCAAAAGGTTTTTATTATTGCAATCTCGAAAGGATTTTGTTATTCAATAATGACTAGGGTTAGGGTTTTAACTTTATAAAAAGCGACCATGCTTACATGGAGAAACGAGCTATTTCTAGCATTTTATGCTAACTTAAATACATTAAAAAAAAATTCAAAACAAACTAAAACTACTATACTAAAAGAATGGTGTATTGACATAAAGTTTGTACTTTGGACTCTCAAAGCTTTACATGCTTCTCTTCCTTTCCTCAAGACTCGGGTGGAGGCGTATAGGAAACTTTCAATGAATGAGAGGGCTATAGCTCCTTAAAATTAAAGGATAATTTAAGAAATTTATGGGGGCCTAAAGTGCTACATTCAAAATTGAGGGGGAGAAAATGTTGGGATGAAATTGACGTGTATATATATATATATATATATATAACAACATGGTTCTGCCCTGCTTGAGAACCAACAGTATCCTTAGGATATCCTTATTTTTAGGGGTACTTGAGATGGTGGTTATATGATCACCAATATTTAGCACTAGGCGCACCATTAACATTTATAAATTTTTATTTTTCACATCACGTTGCTTCATAATATTAGCACAAAATCAGTATTAATACTTATTGAATAGAAAATACAATGCAAATTAACCAAAAAGACTTTGTAGAGAATTGATGAGAAAAGTCAAATCTATAATTAAATTAGAGTTTGTACTTTAAAATAGGTGTGAAATATTTTATTTCGGTTGCATATAGTCCACCTTATCAAAGTAGCTAGGAAGGATGGATTGCTTTGACGGACTGTTCTCTGACTGTCACAGGAATTTGTTAGGAAACAATTTTACAGGAGTAACTGCCTTCAACAATTTTTCATATGAGAAGTCTTCAGATTCTGTAAGAATTATCATAATTTCTCCGCTGTTTCTTTTTTATTTTTTGTGAAACGAACTCTTTATACTTACGTTCAATACTATCGAATGCCTTTGTTTATTCCAGACGAGTTAGTGATCTGAAAAACACAGGTTTTGCTTTCCCAAATTCCAGTAACTTGTCAATTATAAGAACTCTGTAAGTGTAAATTTCATTTCATGTTGTCCATAATAATTGTAGTCTATGTAGGTCTAGAAACTTTAATTTCATTGCTGGAAATCAATTTTGATATTACATTTGGATATTTATCATTTGCTAATGTTTAACTCGATTTGATCTGATACAATTTTCTGCAGAGTACTAAGGAACTGCAATATTATCGGTGAAATCCCATCATATATTGGCAATTGGAATTCATCATTAAGAAACCTGTTTGTTCTCTGTTTCCAAGCTTTTTCTTTCTTCTCTTATTTATATTTATACATATTTTTTTAAACCTAATAGCTAAGAAGTAGGTTAGTTTCAGGTTTTAAAATATTCCTGTCATTTTATGATAATTGGCGCCTTACCAAAGCAAAATAAATTTAACATCCACAGCAAAATATTAATGAAAAACTAAAATTTATTATAAATTTTTCACTAAATTATCTTCATTACAATGTTATTTAACGTTGCCCGTCCTCAACAAGTTTGTGTGCATTGCAGTGATTTGAGCTTCAACAACTTAACTGGTAGGATCCCTTTTGAAAATTCTTTTGACTATAACAACAATGTATGTAATTACTTTCTTTAGACCGTCATTCTATATCTCTTCTTATCAGTTTTTTGCCAAAACATTGAAGAGCAAAAATATATTATTCCTGTTCATATTATAAATTGGCTTTGCTACTCTACGTTGGAATTTCTGCCTTCGTAGGTTACTTACAGGAAATAAGCTCAATGGAAAGATCCCTGACTGGATTAATGGCACGATAACACGTATGGGGTATGCTTTCATACTATTGTAGGAAATATGATGACATACTATTTATTTACTTCAACTTAGATAATCTTTCCCATTTTTGGGACGTTAATTATCAATTGGGTTAATTGTAACAATCATCCCTTCATAAACTGATAATTAGATGCTCATAAACTGATAATTAGATGCTCAGTTTGAGGTATTATATATACCAGCCAGGGTCTTTGACGCCACGAAAATAAATTAAACGGGTGAAAGTGAAAATATATCCAAAATATAGTCAACGTCCCAAAAATGGGAAAGATTATCTAAAGACCAAAGTATAAATTTTAGGGCCAAAAAAGTTATTTCATATTAGTATATTACAAAAGGTTTAACAATGTTAGCTTCAGGGTGGTTTAGTATAATACTTTTAAATTGAGTATCTAACACACTTTCCGAAACTTCATTGGTGGTTATTACGACTAACTCATTATTACTTACAGCTTTGTTACTTAACTAACTGTGGTTCCAAATGGTTGCTTAATATTTATAATTCATATAGATACATGCATTGAATAATGTTATTTTTCCTAAGTATATATGAAAGTTTGCAATACTAACTGTAATAGTTAAGTGCAGGGGCAGATCTAGGGCCTACCCTCAAGTTTTTTTTTTTTTTTTTAAATTGTTAATATATAAACCCACAAAAATTGCTATTAATATATATACCGAACTCTTATATTTTTTTTAAAAATAAAAATTATCATACATGTATCTAAGCTTATAAAAAATTTGTTATTAATATATATATTCCAAGCTCACATCTTATTAATATATATATTTCAAGCTCTCATTCTCTTTTTCTCTTCGTCATACTATTCGATCTTAAAACTTTTGAAAACTGAAATTGTTGAAGCTTTCACAGCTCAAGGTGTCATAATTAGCTCTGTTTTCTATTTTATCAATATTAGGTATATGTATTGTTTCACTTCAATTTAGTTTATTTTAGGGTTGAATCATTTTTTTTAAGGTTTTTTATTCTAATTTGAGAGAAAAGGACATAGATTTTGTGAGTTTATTTTGTGTTTTGTGTCTAAGAATGAACTTGCTTTCCCAAATTAAAACCTTAAATATATTTTAAAGGACTTTATTTTTCATCTTTCACCCACTTACTTTCCTACATTTCAAACGTCACCTACGCTACTTAAAATAATAAAGGAAAATTGAGTTACTATCTATTTTATATCAAGAAAATTCCTTTTTTTTTTTTTATTAATTCATATTAAAAGTCAACGCAACGTTGACTTGATTTAAGTTTTGGTTGACTTTAGCTTAGGTTAAGTCTGGTCAAAATCAAGAAAATTTATATTATAATCTTTGGAAGAAAAACCAAAAAAAAATTAAAGAAAGTTTTGCTCAAGGTTTACTTAACACATTTACTCAAAATTTTGCTTTCCATGGATTTATTTAAGTAGGAAAATATTATGTTATGACATTCTTTTCTCTCAGATTCTTGATATTGTATTATTTTCTTTACTTAAAGTTTGATGATTTTTTTTTAAGTTTTTACTAGTTGTTTAGTAAACAATGACGGAGCTGTGGAGGCCCTCCTAGACAAAAATACTAGATCTGTGACTGGTTAAGCGCATTTATATTTAGGAAAACAAATAGGATTTGATGTTTTGTTTTTTTTTTTTTTATAAATGTGGAAAGTAAACTAATAGTGTAAGAAAAGTAAAAGCCAATTCAAGGAGGTAAATATACCTTCTGATAGACAACATGCCAATGAGTTTTTGGTATGTTTCTAAGCAATATGCAACTCGTAGGCCTTTACGGAGTTTGACAAACTTCCTTGGAAAGTGCTTAGCTTCTTTGAAAACCTTCATAGTAACGGGGAGGACAGCTCATGACGGTGATAAAAGATAAGGGCCGGTTGACGTAAATCCTTTGACCCCCAAGTTAGTGGAATTGGGATAGTCTATGATGTCGCTCTAGTATTGTTGATGTGGTAACTATAAATCATATCTAATGTAAAGATAAATGAGAGAAAAAAAATTCTAAAGTGAAATAAATTTATAGTATTCTAAATTTTTCCTTGTAGAAAAACATAGAAAGGTATGTCACGCTCACACACTCTTAATTTTTTTTGAAATTTTATATGTTTAACTATATACAATAAAGAGATATTTTCACATTTATTATGAATAATTATCTTGCAGGGATTTTTCATATAATGATTTTGAAGAACAAGGAACGAATGTGTAAGGAAATAACATCAATTGTTCTCTTTTTCCCTGTTTCTCTTCCTTGCATAAAAATTCTTCTTGCATTTGAAAATTCACTTACGAAAGTTTCAAAGATACATGTGTATCTAATATCTTTAAAAAGTTTGTAATATTTCGCTTATTCATTAAAAATAAAGAAAATAATTCAAAGTTTCTTTAATTTGTTATCTTGCAGAGGTCCAAAGATAAATAGGTAAGGATATTGAATTTTTACTGCTCTTTCTACTTATTCATTTTGTTGTGTGCTACAAATTTAACTTCTGGATTGTTTGTTCCTTTTTTTTTTTTTTTTTTAAAAAAATTATCTTTTCAATGACTTGTCTGTTCATGTGCTGCTACGACCAGAAAGCCAAGTACAAATGATATGTATGTTCATCTCTTCTATACTATGCAATTAGAAGAACTCTAAATTATTTTTCTTACCAATAGATATACTTGTGTTCTGTAGGACTCCCCCTAAGGTCTTGGATGACCATTGTAATGGCAAGAATTCCCAGTGTATGTTCCTTCTCCAGCTATCATGAATTAATATTGTAATATAAAGAAGCTTGAATTAATTTGATTTTGAAATAACTTGGTTAATATCTTCATATGAAAAACAAGAAAATGGAATTTTAAGAAATCAGGTTCTATTTTATTGAGGGGATAATTATTTAAACCCCGTAAGTTTGGCCAAATATAAGAAACCTTCTTAGATATATGTAATGACGCAGAATCCCTTACCATCTGTGAGACATTAAATATTGATCTATAACAAAAGAGGAATAATTTAAACCCCCGTGACTCGTCCAAGCTTTAAAATCCCCCTCAAGTATGTGTTATGACTGTTTTACCCCTCCTTTGACAACTATAACAGGATTTTGTTAACATTTGACAGACAGCAGGGGGCTTTGCGTCATTATTGGTAACTGAGAGGGTTTTTAAATATCCAGGAAGACCTTGGGAGGTTTAGAATTATCCATTTTATTGAGTGATGATAAGTCTTATAGGGGTCAATTTCTAAAACCGCGCCTACATTTTCGAATTAAAAAATTAGTTGCTAAGTTCAAGAGTATTATTCAAAGCACCCATAGAATTTTATAAATTATTCAAAAACCACCTTCTAATATAATGCCATCAAAATGAAATCAACTTTGAAAGATCATATAAAAGAACTTTTTTTAAAGGGTAAAATTGGAATTACAACAATCATTTTATACGTACAATCTTGCTTTTGCAGACCATTCCTTGTTTATAAATGCTGGTGGTGAGGATGTAAAGATTGGAGGAAAGCATTATGATGCAGATAATATATCATCAAAAGCTTTCTATGTAGATCCAACAAAGCGTTGGGCTTATGTTTGTTCGGGAGATTTCTTATCAACAACAGCCAATTCCAGTGATTACATAAGGAACACAAGTGGAGTTTCTGTTCCTGAGGCAACTTTATATGACAAAGCTCGCATTTGCCCTCAGTCTCTGACATATTATGGTTTCTGCTTACATGAAGGCAATTACACTGTGGAACTTGACTTCGCTGAAATTGTATTTTCAAAAGATGAAGACTACAGTAGCAATGGGAAGCGTGTGTTTGATGTATATATTCAGGTAATGTTTTTGTTTTTTTTCTGGATATGCCATTTCAGTAACGCCATCCGCTAAGGAACTCTTTGTTGCAGGGTACGAGAGTAATGGAGGATTTCAACATAAAAAAAGAGGCCGGGGGTCCAAATAAGTGGTGTACTAAATCTTTCAAAGCTAAAGTAGATAATAATCTACTAGAAATCCGCTTATTCTGGGCTGGCAAAGGATCTCTGTATAATCCACCTAATCTTAATGGACCTCTGATATCAGCTATATCTGTAACCCCTGGTAAAAAATTGTACACTTGCACTTCTGTCATTAATTTGTTCAAATTTTCCATTTTTCTATTATACTGACAGTTTGGTTCTTGTTGCTATCTACCACTATATATTCAGACTTCAAAATTGGAGTATTATCTACAAAGTGGATAGTAGTGATTGTTATTTCTGTTGTATCCGCTCTTGTATTAGCTTTGCTTCTTTTATGGGCTTTCATGTGGAGAATGGGATGGGTGGGAGACAGAGAGTTGATCAGTAAGTCTATACGCAATAAATCCAAATAGCTCTCCCATTGAAGAATTTTAGCTGATGAAGACTTAAGTGCAAAATTCAGTTATTCATTTGTTTTTATTTTTCTCTATATATCTACAGACACCATTGTGAAAATCCGAGACAAAGAATATTCCCTCAAAGAAGTGATTGTTGCTACTGGAAATTTCGGCCCTCAGAATGAGATTAGCCAGATGGTTTACAAGGTAAATTATACTTCTTCAGTACTTTTTGTGATGGGAGAATTATTAATCTTTCAGGATAATTTATAAATAATAAATAGAGGGCATCTGTATTATTTGAGTTCATGTACAAGCATTACAAGTCTTTTGTTTTGGTGCAGGCTACACTCCGGGATCAGGAGAAACTTGTTGCTGTAAAGAAGTTACCTCTATCCACAAAGCAGTTTGATCAAATAACAAATGAAGTGTATGCGGGCCAAAAGTTGAAACATGACAATCTTGTGGAGCTATTGGCTGTCTGTTCTAACAAAAAAAAGAAAATTTACTTGATTATCTACGAATATATGGAAAACGGCTCGCTTCAACAAGTCCTGTTTGGTAAGTTTCTTGGTTTACACTGGGTTACAAAATAGTTTACCATGTGTGCTTTTTGGGGTTCTGAAATACTTGTCGATTTTAGTGTTCTAATTTTCAGAATTTTTTTACATTATTTATCCAAAAAAAATTATAAAGTTGTTAGTGTTCTAATTGATCTGTTAAATATATTACCATTGCAACACATATCACTGCTTTTACCATGTCTGTCAGTGTCGCCGCCCCACTAATTGATCTGGTGCATGCCCATTGTAATTGTAAAGTATTTCATTGCAAGGAAAAAGAAAACTAGCGAAGACGAAGAATATATATTGCCATTTTTATTGATAAATGTAACCCTTAATTAAGAATAAAAATGTTGTAAGTTGTGCAGATGACTCAAATGTTCAACGGCAACTTGATTGGCAAAGGAGAGTTGAAATCTGCCGTGGAATAGCAAAGGGTCTGGAGTATCTACATGAACTTGCAACTGGCAAAATTCTTCATAGAAATATAAAAGCCAGTAACGTTCTTCTTGATGAAAATTTTAACGCTAAGGTATCAGACTTAGGACTAGCAATGCTTTATGGCGAGGATGAGCCGTATGATTTTCTCCACAAAATAGCTGCAGGGTTTACGTAAGTAACACATTAAGTACATAGCGTCATTTTTTTAATAATTTTATTTATTTATTTTTTGTTTCGAACTGAACAAATAAAATGATTGTACAATTTGTATGTGCCCATGTTCAAAACTATATGATCACTTTTTTATTGTTTCAGATACATGGCACCTGAGGTACTAAGGAGGGAATCCATAAGCGAGATAAAGCTGATGTTTACGATTCGGGATTGTTCTGATTGAAATAATTAGTGGGCAGAGTAATTCAAAGGATGAAGGGAACAAAGAGACTGAACCTCTTTTACAAAGGGTAATAGCATTTTAGTCAACATCAACCGATTAAATTTTCAGATACGAATATGCATTTGAGGGTGACATAGTTGCGTTTATGCAGGCTGCTGTGTTACATAAAAGAGGAAGTTACTCCGGGTTGGTGGATCAAAAGTTAACAAGTTATGACATGCGGCAAGTCGTTGCAATCTTTGATTTGGCAATGAGGTGCGTTGATCAGACTCTTGCTCTTAGGCCAAAAATGTCTGAAGTTGTGAGTGAACTAGAGAAGATCTAAGCGGTTTACCCATTGCATTTCCCCGCTTTGTCTCTCTCTTTTCGATTTATCTAGTTCTTGGTTTCTCTGCTTTCCGGTTGTTTCGGTCTCATCCATGAGAAATATTGTATCGTTTATCTTTTTCATTTCAGAGCTTTGTTTTTGTTTATTGCAAGGAGATTAAAAACATATGGCCCTTTGGTCATATAGATGATTATGCTTATGTATCATTTGAGTTCAACGACTCTTTCTTTCTTTCTTTCTTTTTCTTTCCTTCACATACTTTCCTCTCGATTTCTAGAGATTCTCTTCTCTCTTCCACTTCTCTATCATCTTTTTATTGTATTGTCAGCAGAGTGATGATAGGGGATTCTACAGTATTATTTAAAATTCATGAATTCGTTTAGAATTAGCTCTTATCTCATTATTACGTAAGTATTAATATCTTCATTAATTTCTCTTATTTTTTAAATTAAAAAAAAAAAAGAATTTAACATAAAACTCAATTGTATGAAATATGTACTTGTATACCTAAAAACGGATACTCCTTGCTTATTATAAGATAATCACTTATTTACAAACTTACTGTAGGCCTATGATTTTCTTACATCAACATAATTGATCATTCTTTTATATATACTTATTTCACCCTCCCATGAATGAATTTTCGGCTCCCGTGTCTAGTTTAAAGTAATTATTTGAGGTTTCTACATGGACACCTACGAGGTCAAAAAAAAAAAAAAAAAAAAATTTAAGACTAGTCTCTCTCACTTCCTCAAATTAATAAAATTTCAAAATAATCCTCTTGTAGTATCCCGTATTTTATAATTCTGTTGGGTTTTTTTGTTTTTTTGCAAGAAAAGTTGATGTGACAATGTTATAGAAAGAATAAGATTAATTGGCTGAATTTATTGTGAAATGACGCTGAAAGTTTAAGACTTTAAGTTACTATTTTTTTTTTTTTTTTTTACTTCATGATGTGGCATCCTACGTGGGATGCCACATCACTTCTCAAACATGGTTCAAATGACCATTGAATTAAGACTACCAAAATATGAGGGAACAGTAGAAACTCGAAAAAACAGAAACATAAAAGATTCCATTAGATGAACCTCATATTTAGGACTTTGATTTATGTTCTCTTTATTTATTGTAAATTATACTCATAGTTGGATGAAATTGATTGCAAGCAACCAATTTGATACCTTACTTGTAAATGTAATAATTTACACAACCAAAACAATTATATGTTGGAATTCTATAAATTAATTCTTCCTATGTAGTAATGTTTTTAATTGAAAAGTAATTCAAAATATTCCAAAAGTTTTATTTACAACTTTTTTTTCTTGAATTTCTATGATATTCTAATTAATATATAGGAGAATTGAGGTGACATGAACCCAACTCAGAAGTGTTGACAGAAGAAGCTGATCAAGCTTCAAATTCAAGCAAAATATGAGCTACATGCATGCAACATCCTGCCGAGCCACGTGCATCAGTTAAATTTAATAACAAACTCGCTTATGTTAATGCAAGTGCCTGAGCAACTTGCAGTCTGTTAAAGCAAGTGGCAGAGCAACTTGCATGCAACATGCGACAGAAGAAGTGTGATCATCTGTTATGATCGAATGGTGTATAATGAACCTCTTGAATTTTGGTTTAATGGTGTAGATTTAAAGTTGACTAGAGTTTGTAACATACCCTCGCGTGTATATAAGACACAAGTGTGCCTTAGTTTTACTCACCGAAAAAAGTGGAATAAGATAAACTTTTGTTTTTTAGAATTTTTACTTTTGCTCTGTTTCTTTTCGTTTTCTTCTACTCTGTTTTGTTTTTACTATTCTCAAGAAGTTAGTAGTTTCATCAAAGTTAAAAGAAGGACAATAATTGTCAATAAAAGAAAGAAATTTATAATTTCTATTGTAGATGATCTATTTTGTCATAACTTTTAATCAAATAGCTTGATTTGAAAAATTAGGTTACGTTCACAACACTGTAAGAAAAAGTTGATAGTCCCTCTAGGTCAACTAGTCAATATAAAGGTTATTAGCTTGACGTGTATAAGGTTTCATTTTGTTTAAATGAAAAGGTTTTTTTTTTTTTTTTAAATCATATAATGTTTTGCTGAAATATATAATTAAGATAAAATAATCACTATTTAATAAAAATAGATAGGATAAGATAGAATATGGGGGTTTAATGGTAGATTGTGATTGATAAATCATTCATCTACACAAAATTTTATTTTTTATAATTATTCTACATGAATCAAATAAAGTGGAGATATATTGATATGATACGATCTAAACTCCTGAATTTGTGAAAAATTATGTCATCAATTACAGTAATATAAAAAAAGAAATCATTACATATTTTTAGAATAAAAGTTTGGATTTGCTTTTATAAAAATGATATACTAATTTAGACTCTAAATCGAAGAGAAACTCGAAAAAACAGAAACATAAAAGATTCCCTTAGATGAACCTCATATTTAGGACTTTGATTTATGTTCTCTTTATTTATTGTAAATTATACTCATAGTTGGATGAAATTGATTGCAAGCAACCAATTTGATACCTTACTTGTAAATGTAATAATTTACACAACCAAAACAATTATATGTTTGAATTCTATAAATTAATTCTTCCTATGTAGTAATGTTTTTAATTAAAAGTCTATGATATTCTAATTAATATATTGAGGAGAACTGAGGTGACGTGAACCCAACTCAGAAGTTAGTAATTTTGGTCAAAGTTAAAAGAAGGACAATAATTGTCAATAAAAGAAAGAAATTTATAATTTCTATCGTAAATGATCTATTTTGTCATAACTTTTAACCAGATAGCTTGATTTGAAAATTTAGGTTACGTTCACAACACTGTAAGAAAAAGTTGATGGTCCCTCTAAGTCAACTAGTCAATGTAAAGGTTATTAGTTTGACGTGTATAAGGTTTCATTTTGTTTAAATGAAAAGGTTTTTTTTTTTTTTTTAATTATATAATGTTTTGCCGAAATATATAATTAAGATACAGTAATCACTATTTAATAAAAATAGATATGATAAGACAGAATATTGGGGTTTAATGGTAGATTGTGATTGATAAATCATTCAGCTACACAAAATTTTATTTTTTATAATTATTCTACATGAATCAAATAAAGTGGAGATATATTGATATGATATGGTCTAAATTCTTGAACTTGTGAAAAATTATGTCATCAATTACAGTAATATAAAAAAAGAAATCACTACATATTTTTAGATTAAAAGTTTGGATTTGCTTTTATAAAAGTGGTACACTAATTTAGACTCTAAATCGGAGAGATAAAATATAATTTTAATCAATATAACTGAGATGTTATGAAATCACTACATATTTTTATAGATTAAGTATTGTCGATTTTAAATATTACTGTTAAGTCCTCTGTCCTTGAGATTTATTTATATAGAAAATAGAAATTATTTAAATAGCCTGTTGTGCCATAAGTCTTAACCAATTATATTGATGAAAGTCGAATTTGACATCAATTTGAAGTACTAAGAATCTCTTCCAATAATATTATTGGAAAATCTCTTCATCGCCCCTTAAAAATCTTGCATCTATCAAAGTCTTCAAAATTTCAAACACTCTCCTACAACTCCCAATCTCATTCAAACTGTTATACTTGGAAAATCAAGGGCTAGCGTGGGAAATCACGTGATGAAGTGTGACCTGCTCCCGTCAGAACGGTAAGCGTACGTCAGACCTGCAAGACGCCGTGGAGCTCCCACGTGTCCACTCCCTACTCCAAATCGCATGAAATCAGCTTGGAAGGAGGGTAATGTGACATAAAGCCAGATTTAGTCCTGACATTCACACCAACCTATGGATTTAATGATGATTACTTGCATTCATCTCGCTGTAAGAAGAGGAAGACCTCTTCATTAAGGGGATTCGGTTATTTTTGCACTCTGAACTAACTCTCTCTCTCTTTTGTAAACTTTATATTTATTTTTCCCTAATCATTTATAAGTCAGTCCGCTGTTGCGACCTGACCCACAATACTAATACAAATCAGTGGACGTAGGACTTGCTACCTTAGCATCCGAACAACTTTAAAAAGTTCTCATTGCATTTATTCTACATTCTATCCATAATCACGTATGTCTCTTGACCAATCAACATTACGCACATGTCAATTAGTTGGTGTTAAAATCACGCATCAACACAAACCATTCTACAACCCGCAAAACTTAGATTTCACGACTAAAAAAGTAATATTGTTTCTCTTAATAAACCTCATGGATGTTCGTGAAAGACAGAGTAATTACTTTAATATATAGTACATGAAGTGGGTGTGAATTGATGGGTGCATACTACATTGTATAATTTCATAAAACATATACAATTTTAATAAAATTTTATTTTTTAGTTTTATAAATATTTAACTGACAGATATTATTATAATTTTTTTTATTTTTTTTTCATATTTTCATATTTTTCTTTTTTTGGAAATTATTTTTTATATAATTTTAAAAAATATATACAATTTTAATGAAACATTGTTTTGTAGTTTTATAAATATTTACTTATAGATATTATTATAAGTTTCAAAAATAATATATATAATTTTAATTTTTTTTAGAAAAACACATACTTTAAAAGCGAAACCTCAATTGTAATTATAGAAATTAAAGATAGAGGTTTAAATGGGTAATTTCCAAGTTGGTTAAGTAATTTTATGTGTTTGTAATTTAGGAGTGTAAGTAACATTAACCCTATATTATATAATATGGGAACCGGCAATAATACCTTTTTACTGTTAAAACTAACGTTTGAATTTAACGATGGGAGAAAATGTTTTTTTCAAAGTTTATGCGTAGGAAAATGTAAGTACGGAAAACTTTAGGCGGAAAAAGTCATTCACTCTAAGTTTTGACCAATTCCAAATTTGTCAGCGGATTAGGCCCATTACCCACGCGGTTACACAGATCCACACAATTCTACCAAGGCACTGCTTGCTCTCTGTAACAGAGATCCACACAACTCCAGGTAGCTGCACTTCTTCGAGTGGACCGAGTCAACGTCAATCTCCCTCTTCTCCTTTTTAACATCTCTGTAATCTATTTGCCTGAACTAAACCAAGCAAAAGTTTTCTGTTTTCACCACATCCGTTCTAGACTTTTTCTTCCAGGATTGAAAATCTCGCATACTCTATATCAAGGCCTACTTGCAAAATTTAGGTATGTATTTCTCAAAGTTTATGTTGCTAATTAAGTTCTTTTGTGTGTATATATATAAAATCTGAAAGATAATAAACTCGATTCGAGAGCTAGAAAAAAGGAAAAAAAGAGGAACTAACAGGTAAACCAAAGATTTCATATTTGCATTTCAAAGTTCCTCTTTTTTCCTTTCTTCTGGCTCTCGAATCGAGTTTATTATCTTTTATCACTTTCCTTCGAAAACTAACGGGTAAACCAAAGATTTTATATTTGCATCTAACGTTTAGTGAATGTTTTGCTATAATGCAACATGTATCATTCTTTTCTGGTATTTTATTTAAATTATATTATAGAAAGCTTTGTTTTAGTGAACAGGTTGTTTTGAGTTCTTTATTTTTTTTCTCAGACATTTTGATTTTTGTTTTGTTTTGTTTTGTTTTTTTTTTTTTAACAGTTCTAGGGAGATTATCATAGACTACTCTTTAAGGTTTCTAAATTTATCATTCAGAAGATAAATTTTGCACTTTTTATCATAAACTACCCTCAAAGTTTGAAATTGTATTATGGATATCCCTTTGTGTTATCAAATGGATCCTCAACGTTTAAAAGTTTGATTATAAATGCCCCTTTGCGTTAACCCTGTCACGGTGTTCTTAGGTTTGCAAAACACTTTCGTATATGATCAATGTTACCATTTCACCCTAACACTTTTTTATAAGGCCAAAGTTACCATTTCACTCATCTATTATGAGCGAGAATATAATGGAGTTAGGATATATGATACAATTTCAAACATTGAGGGTAATTTATGATAAAAAGCGTGGAAATTGTCATCCGAATGATACATTTAGAACCTTTAAGGGTACTCTATGATATTCTCCCTATGTTTCTATGTCATTAAATATTGGTCATTTATATGAGAAAAAGTTAAATATTGAATCTTGATTTTTGAAAGTTCTAATTGACACATAACACACTAGATAATTGAAAGTTAAAAGATGTTTAAGGATGGAAAAACTAAGAGATCATCTTTTTTAATTAATTACATTAGTGACTTAAAATATATGGGTGGCTATTTTCTGGTAAGTCTATTTACTTGTCTACATTTTAAATCTTTCATATAGTTTATAAGGAGTCAATTCTATGATGGGGCATAACTCATGAGAATAACTATTATCGGTTCATCTAGATGATCTATCATATGCATGATAACACCAAGGCGGTTAGGTCTGAATAATATTAGAGACAATCGTGAATTCAATACTACTACAGACAAGTGATTTTTCAGCAATATAACTAAACAAATTTTCCATTTTATAAAAAATAAATAGGAAGATGGAAAGGTAAAAGCTGCTAAAATTCAATGACAGTAATATTATATACAAGAAATTCCTTAATATCTCCTGTGTCTGGTGAGTATATAATTTGCTTATCATGATTTGTGAACATCAATCCACAGATAAGATACAAGCAGGGCGTTGGCAATGGAGGCTGTGCTAAGTGGCATGTCAAATATAGTAGTCGCTTTAAAAGATGAAGCCCAGTTTGCAGTTGATTTTTATCCTCAGTTGGACGAAATGAAGACAAAGCTTGATTTTATGAAGGGCTTCTTGTCAACTTACAACCTCAGAAATCATGGAGATGTTTTCCGGCCGTTGTTGCATAATATGAGAAGCCTAATTTATGAAGCTGATGACATGCTTACAGATTGCCAACTTAGAGATGAATATCAGAAACATGGATCATCAGCACGGAGCAGGAAATTCTCGCCTCGTCGATTGAAATTTATGTATGAAACAGACAAGAAACTGAAAAATATTAATGCGCGGATTGAGAAAATGGAGGCTAATTTAAAGGCATATTTGAGACCAGAAGCCAACCTTGAATATAAAGCAGACAATCAAGGAAAAAGAAATATCTCGCAGGAATATTATGAGCCATCTGAGATAATTGGGTTGGAGAATGATATTGAGAAGGTAAAAGGATGGATGCTTAGTAGTAATGAGGAACTTCACCATGTTGGCATTGTGGGGATGGGGGGTTTGGGCAAAACTACCGTTGCCCGGAAATTATTCAATGATAAAGACATAATTCATCACTTTCATAAGACGATTTGGGTGACTGTGAGTAAAAATTTCACTGAACAACGGATAATGAGGGGGATGTTGGAACAGTTAGGAATGAAATGCTCTGGATTTGAGAATTGTGAACTGTTGCCCCAAATTCAAAAAATGCTTAGCGATAACAAATGTCTTATTGTCATGGATGATGTCTGGAAAGTGGATTTAGATTGGTGGGGCAGGTTATGCTGTCAAAGCAGTATCTTCATCATCACATCTAGGAGGGAAGATGTTGTAAAGAAAATGGGAGTCGAGGACTCAAAGATCCATCAACCCAGACCTTTAAACAAAGAGGAAAGTTGGTCGTTACTTTGCAAGTATGCATTTTCCAGAAGCAGGGGACGATGCTACGATGAAGGGTTAGAAACGGAAGGAAGAGAAATCTTGGAGAAATGTGGGGGACTTCCGCTAGCAATAAAGACAATTGGAGCTTTACTTGCCCCAAAAGTTGATTCCCCAAGACAGTGGAAAGAGATTTGTCAAGATTTTCACCAATTGGCAACCAAAGGAGACGACACTGCTTCGGTGACATCTTCTCTTAAACTGAGCTACGATGACCTCCCTGCTCATCTAAAGTCATGTCTATTGTGTTTCTCCATTTTCCCTGAGGACTTTACAATACATGCTGAACAAATAGTACTTTGGTGGGTGGGAGAGGGTCTCATTTTGGGTGATGAGAGAAAGACCGCTATTGAATTGGGATATGAATATCTTTCACAACTAGCCAGTAGATGCCTGATTGAGGTTGAGAATCGACGAAGCTATGATGGGATGATCTATAGTTGCAAGATGCACGATCTGGTTCGAGATATGACCATTGACATCGCAAAGGATGAGGCGTTTGGCTGCTTTGATGAGCAATGCAACCAGAAATTGACTGAGGATTCAAGATGGTTGGGTTTCACCAGTGACATGGAACCAAAATCATTGAAAAATAGTTTAAAGTTGAGGGCATTGTTACTGATATCAAGCCACTCTGCTTCCCTTGATCCGAGTTCGGATTCTGTTTCCTTTGATAGGACTTTGAAGTTGCTTAGGTCGCTACGGGTGCTAGATTTATCCCGTCTACATACAAGAAGTCCGCTTGAAGATCTCTTTAAATGGATCTGTTCACTTAAACGCCTAGCGTATCTCAACTTAAGTGGAGTTGTAGACCTAAAAGAAGTGCCATACTTAATAGGAAAGCTTCGCAATCTCCGAACTTTGGTTTTGAGCGAATGCAATAATTTAGCTAAACTAGATCCAGCAATTACTGATTTGAAGAAGTTGATTATCCTTGATGTAGGAGGATGTTGTCGTCTGCAATACCTACCTTTTGGACTAGAGAAGCTAGTAAATCTGCAGGAACTTTCTGGATTTAGGATAGTGAATCAGGCCAACAGACAAAGCTGTCAACTTCTTGAGCTCCAGAGCCTAAAGCAACTAAGAGTTCTACGAATGAATATAAATGATAAGAGTGAAATCTCGGAAAATGAATGCAATGTCTTGTCAAAGCTTGAGAAACTCAAGGTTTTAGTTATTAATGCAGATGATTGTAAAGATAAGAGCGTTTTTGAGAATCTCAATCGACTTTCCCCTCCTCCAAGTCTTAAGGAGCTTTATCTTAAGCGCTACCGACATGAAACTCTACCAAAATGGATCAATCTTGAGCAGCTTTCAAGTTTGCTATATCTCTGTCTTGAACATGTAGACGCTGTCCAGATCCAGATGAGTACTACAAGCGAATATGAGGGTATCAGCACCTCCAAATGGAAGCTTCAAGGTCTACGTTTAAAGTACATGGCATATTTACAACTGGACTTGAAGAACTTACAACAGGATTTGCCTTCCCTAAATTATGTTGAGGTCAGTTTCTGTTACAATCTGAACAACTTACCCGAATCTGACAAATTACTACCGATGATTTGGAGGAAGAATCAAGGTCGATTAGTGAGAACTCAGTGATGGTAAGTTCGAAAGAAATTGTGAGTTGAAAGACACTTTTCTCTCTATTTCCTACATTTTATGGTGGGATAATTATAAAATGTAGGAAATAGGGAGAAAAACTTGTCATACCATCCATTTCCTTCGTCGTCTAAGTGCAGGAGGCTTACAAAGTTCGGGCGAAACTTTGCCGACTTCTTGCACTTAAACGCTGTTTCCGATGGCTAATACGTTGCCCTTATCTATTAGTGAGAAATCAGTGATTGTAAGTTGGAAAGAAATTGTGAGTTAAAAGACACTTTTCTCTCTATTTCCTGCATTTTATAATTATCCCATACAAATTCTTTTGGTTCCTCTGTTTTCTGACAGTTTTCATGTTAATACACGATCTAACAAGACGTACACAAATTTAAACTGATATCTAACAATTTGTCACCCTATGATTCGCTTTTCAACCTAAGAAGAAATGCTGAAGGGCTAAAAATTGGCTACATAGTTTAGAGGCTCTCTAGATGACAATGTTGCCTATCCAAATCTAGTTTAGAGGCTCTCTAGATGACAATGTTGCCTATCCAAATCTGAGATTATTTTAGATAACTTCATGAGCAAAATTCGATTTGGCTGTGGGATTTTAAGATAGCTCGTATGCAAAGTATTTTGGTTGTTACTCATGTATGCTCTGTTTCTGTGTGACAATAAGCATGTGAATTTACTCTGTGACATTGCATATGAAAGGAAAATACTGGGAGTTTGGTGGTGTTGATCCAGATGCATTCAGCTTGGTTGTTCTTTGAAGGGAAGCCAAAATGCTTATCGAAGGAGAAGATTTGTTCTCATAAGAAAATTTACAAAATTGAAGTGCCACTGCCATGGAACAATTGTACTTTAAACAGTTGATATAATCTCAGATGCATTACAAACTATGACTATAAATAACAGTCTCTATTTCACTCTGTTATTATTTTCAGGGGTTAAAAGAGAAAGGCGGAGGGTTTTTCTTGTATGACAACCAACAGAATTTTACTATGCGCATTAGTGTATATGAATTCTGTTTTATTGAATAACTTAAAAAGAGTAATTATTTATTTCTTAATCAATAACCTAAAGAGTGTTTGATAAACTAAATTTAAAAGTAATTATCTAACAATTTTGATTATAAAATAAATTAATTCTGTTTTATTGAAACTTTTACCATGCATAGCCAGAGGTTTCATGAAATTCGATTTAATAAATCTAAGTCGGACATCATTTACTTATTAAGTTAATCACTAAAGTTTATTAATAGCCAAATAGACATCACTCTTTCACTTTTAATAAAAAGACATACACAACAAAGAGAATCCATGGACAAAAAGACCCATATTCTTGTCAACACAAAAAGGCAAATATTTCAAGCCTTGTGACAGACATCCCCATCACAGATCCGTCCTTCTTTGCTGGGTTTTTCTTCCTTGGAATCATCATCTTTGGTATCTTTATCCTCTTCCAAAGCACATTTGAGGTGGAGATCGAAGTCACACTTTTCACAGTTGAATGACCAGAGATGTCCTTCTTCATCACATCCATCACAGATATAAATAGTACATTGAGTGCGTACAAGCTCATGCTCATGGAGTGCATGCTTCACCTTCTCAGACCACCCCTTTGCCATCTCCTCATATTTTTCTTCAATATTCTCCAAATGTTCTTCGGTAAAAGGATAAGCATCAGCTCCATGGACTGAAATCAAATTCCTGGCTTCTCTTGTGACAGTTGGGCCAGTGGTCCAAGAGCAACTAGCATAGGAATGCCATAGACCTTGAATTTCCTACTCAGAGACGCCTTCCTTGGATCACCAAAGGGAAGCGCTAACCATGGCATTCCTGAAAAAAATTCATCAAAGGAAGCTTGGTCCCTGTCACTAGATATAAAAATCACTTCAAATGATTCATTCTTTGCCTTGATTTTGTGGTATGCTTCTGTGAGTTTTGGCAAAAATGCACGGCAGGGAGGGCACCAATGTGCCGAAAAGTACAAGAGAATGGTCTTCCCAACTAAATCAGACACTGGGATCTGGAACAGGAGATAGAAGTCATCATAAGTAAAGAGGTTGAAACTAGCTTGCATTGCTAACTAGAACATGATTACAACAGGTAAGATCTCACTGATAAGGAACATGCATGATCACATCAATTGGAACAAAAGTGTAATAAGGCTAATAGGCTATTAAAGAAGTAGTAGCACTAAATAACTCAAAAGTATCATACCTTGCTTCCATCTTTCCCAATGACAAAATCTCGATCCCTAGAAACCAGAACTGACTCCCGGGTTTGAGCTGCCTCTTTTGCTTTCTCTGTTTCAGCAAGTTCTGCAAACTTTCCTGGAGTGAAAGGGAATGCCCCAACTCCATGTTCTTCAACAGCTTCGAAAACATTGGAATTGATAGTTTTCCCATCTAGGCCAATGATCACCAGAGTGGGAAAGGTGGAGAGCTCAAAGTACCGAGCCAGCTTCTGGCAGCTCTTATCATGAAAGGGCAATGGTAGCCAAGGCACGCTACCTAAGCTCTCCTTGAAAGATTCCTCATTGTTATCGGGTGATATTAAAACAATCTCAAAGTTCTCCTTGTTTTCTTTCAGCTTCTCGTAGACCTTGATTAGCTGTGGAGTAAATTCAGCACGGTACTGGTTTGAATGCAACGAAAAGTACATACCAATAGTCTTTGTTAGAGTCATGAAAGTGACTCTATTTTGGTGATAAAAAGACCCTTATGTGTAATTGAATTGAAGTTATTGAGACAATTAAGAGAAATTATGAATTTATGTTTAAAAATCATATTTTGAGTTTTTCTTACTAATTTGGCATGTTTGGATTGAAATTTGAGATTGTGTAAGTTGATTTTAGGATGTGATTTATTTTCTAGGGTTGATGTTGTCTCATTTATGCCATTCAGGGTTCAAATTGTCATAATCTTGGGGTTGATTTTGTCACTTTCAAATGTGCAGGGACCAAATAGTAATTACCAAATTTTGTATAAAACTACAGTGCAAGGTTGCAAATTTGGTGGCTGCCGCCCACCAAAACCCTTCACCTTCTCTGATCAGATTCTGGCGAGCTTCTCCAGCGACTCTTCGTCTTCCTCGTGCATAGATCATCACCATCCCATCATCACCACCGTGATAATGCATCTCCACCGCAAATCACGCCGCGTTTTCTGGCGACGCTTAGCATTCCAACTGTGTTAGGCCATTTTCCGACAACGGTTCAGCTCCCCAGGACTAGATCTCCCTTCCCCACGGCCGGATCTACCCATTCCAAGCTTCAGCCGCCGCAAAAACTGCTGGAATCCTCCATCTAGCCGTCGCTCCTCTTCATCTTCCAGCCCAAATCTTACTCATTTCTGGCGACCTTTCACCTCCCCAGGACCTGATCTGAACTCCCCATTATCAGAGTTTTCCATCGGTACCTTCGGATCCCATTTCCGCCACCATTTTCCAGAAGACCCGCCAGAAAATTAGAAAATTAACGCCCCGGCGAGTGTGTATTGTATTCAGTGCGTCCGTTCGGTCGTTTCGGCCCTTCTTCGCATCATATCGCTGTTGGTTACTTCCTCTCCGCCATGATCAGCTTCGTTTCCACCGCTTCAACCTCCGTCAACACCATCATGAGTGGCTAAGTTCCCGGTTGTCTGTTACGGTGTAGGCGATATCGAGATTGACTCCATAACTCTGCTCATCAGCTCTCGACTAGTTTGATGAGCCCAATTGTAGGACATTTGGTAGTATTGTGTTTCAAATTATATTTGTTTTCGTTTCATGTTTGATTTCGATACTTTAATATGATTTGAGCATAGTTTGTGATGAATATTGTTGTCCATTGTGATTTAATGTTTTCATAGAACTTGCTGAATGATAAACGTTGGTTTAAAATAATTGAATGACGAATATTGCTTTTCATTACTTCGCATTGATTGTAATTGAGTTGTGTTCGGATTTAATTTCATTTTTACTGTTGTTGCATTTATTGTGAAGTGGGTTGATTGGAAGATACAAGTTGATAGGTTGTACTTGTTAACATTGTACCAACTAGTGGTATTGTCGTTTAGCGTTTATCGGCGTTCAATGATAGTCTTTAACCAATCGAACTTGAGTGATAAGGTGAGACATGATAGATTATACCTAGAGTGCCGAGAAGCCATTTCATTGATTTACCTTGCCTTGTAGGTTTAGGGGATCGTAGAGGGTGGAGGAGAATTGTGTGAGTCGATCTCGTGTCGAAGAAAAACTGTAACGGCAACATTTTTATTACAAAGTCTTCATTTGTTTTACTGTCACGCTTTTATTATTTGCATTTAGTTTGTTTAGTTGCATTAATCATTTGCCAATTTCATTTCTGCTACTCAATATACATTAGGTTGTTAGTCTTGCTCTCTGTGGATTCGACCCTGCTTATAGCTAACTACGGTATTTAGGTTTAATTTTGTGGCCGTGACGACCGGTTCGACAGTCTTCCCTTCAAGTTCTGCGACAGGTATCTTGTATACAAATTAAGAATAAATTCAGATTAGATGAAGAACAACACATTTCAAAAAGATGGCGTGAAGTGCCTTAGAGTTAAAATTAGATGCTTCTAACTCCTCCTTGGTCCATTTATCAATTGCCTTCCCTTGACTCCCACTAGCTTCATCAGTTTTAGGTTCTTCCCATTCAACCAAACATGCACGCCAAGCCCTCTCATCAATAGATTTTAGGAAGGCACGTATTCTAAGCTTCCAAAATGTATAGTTTGTTCTCTCCAATAAGGGTGGTCTAGTGGTAGACCCTCCTTCACCAAAAGAACCCACGCTGACCAAACAATCAGTGGACAGTGATCACACACAAGACAACAAAGGTCACCTGCAAAAATGAAAGCCAAAAGGAACAAAACAAAAAAAAATAGCATGAGGTGATCACACTGTCCTCAGGGTGGTCACCCAAGGTCTGAAGCAACAAACAAAAAAAAAAAAAAAAAAACAAACCAGAATAAGCATACCAAAAATAAAAAAGAAAGATAAATCAACAAGCAATGATCAACTGAAATAACTTTCCTGAACAAGCTCTGATGCAAATTGAAAGTTTAAAATTTACCAAGTGATTTAAAACTTAAGCGGAATGGGTTGCTATGTTGATTTTAAGAGTCCATTAAGCATAAACACAAAGCAATAACATAAACATAAAGTAAAGCACACACAATTTTATATGGTTCGACAAAATGCCTACATCCATGGGACCAAGTCCAGAATGAAGCTAATCCATTAGGTTTACTTTATAGTTTAATTACAAAGTTAAAGATTAAGCCTCAGTTGTCAAAACACCCCTGTTTTGCAACACTTCAATCTCTACCCTTTGGTTAAACAACGTACATCCATGGCTAGCTAAAAACACCCAAACAATGGGTTGATCTTGAGCTCCTCTTAAGCATCAAGATAAAGGCGCACTTTGATTGAGAAGGCTCGACAAGCTTCTCAATATCAGCTACGAACAACACGTAGAAGGTGAGGACATCTTTTGGGTACTTGAATGAAGTTATTTTATATGTTTTACCTAAGCATAGAAACCTGACAAAATCAAAGAAAAATTCAGAGAATTTCAGTACATATTTCAGAGTAAATATCAGGCTTCAAATGAAAGTGCAATGGAGACAAGTTTAAATAGGAAAATAGCTGACCATTGCAAGGATGATAAGAGCTTGAAAATACACATTTAGTTAGTGGTTAATGGGGATTATTTGTAAGAAATTAGGCTTAATTTGATAAGTTGCTTAATATTTTCATAATTATCTTTTATAGGATCACGGGTGTGTTTGAGTGTTTTTCAGGCTACTAGTGCTAAATGTTATGCTTGGATGAAGAATCATGTCAGCAACGAAATGAGTGACGAGTAGAAACAAATGGATCAAGAATTGGGGTTGAATTGAAGAAGTTATGGAGGTTTGAAGTAAAGAGAAGATTCTAGATTACGCTCCAGCTTGAGCATACCTCGATATTTTGAAAATATCTTGAGCTATAGAACTCAGATTAAGACAATTTCTTTTACTGTTGAAAATATAATTTAAAGGGTTATATTTCATATGTTTACCACTTCTCCAGATTCCATTGTTATCATGCTAAAAAATCACCATCTTTGAAGTGCTATGGAATGATGTGAGAAGAAGAAGAGTTATTATTGCGCCGCATCACACTTTGTCCAGTAGCTCCCATGCTGTAGCACAGTGCCGTAGCACACTTTATTTAATAGCTACCATGCCGCAACACAGTGCCGAGGCACAGTCATGGTAGTTAAGAATTTGTCATCCGTTTTTGTTTAGAAAAATAGGGTTAAGAATCCTAAACCAAGTAGAATTAAGGAAAATAAAACCTTGACCCTTATGGGATATAAATAGAAGTATTTTAGCATTATTTTAGGGATTCTTTGGGGAGAATAAGAGCAGAAAAACCTATAAAGAAGAAAAGTGTCAGAATTTCTGGAGCTTTGATTTACAATATAGAGAAGTTCTTCTTATTTCTTTCTTATAAACTCATGTTGATTATTTTAATAAAGATGATTGTTTCTTTCATGTTTATGATGAACTAATTTTATTTTCTAGGGCTAAGATGTAGCCTAATCTCTTGATTATGTATTAAGTTATTTATGTTTATTTATTAAGATTTCTTCCTACGTTTTATTATTATTTGATTGTTAAGGGCCCAAGAATTGAATGAACTAATGGACTAGGTTGAGATCGAGAAATGATACTTAGTTAGTCTACGGTAGTAAAAGCATAGGTTGAGCGAACATTAGAGATAATTTACTGCAACTTGTGAGGTTTTGGTAAACTCCATAGAGCATAATGATCTTCAATTGCTTAAATCTGATTGGAGATAATGCAAGTTAGTAATTAAGGGTTAATTTGATAATTGTTCGAGAGAAAGTTATTGAAAATTTAAGGAGTTTAACCTGTGGAAAGAGCTTAATAAAATTAGCATAAGTAATCAATACATATGAATAAGAGTTGGTGTAAAATCTATACCCTAAGTCTAATCATCTTGCTCTAAACCCAAAGATTTATTTTAGTTGTTTTCTTTTCAGTTCTCTTTTTAATTTCAATTGTTAATTTTATTTAATTTAGGTTTTCCTTGATACAATTTGGATTGATCAAATAATAATAGGATAGTTTAATTGGTAATTGATAATAGTAATTCCCTTGGGTTCGATATCTATATTTATATACTTTATTACTTACAGATTTCGTACACTTGTGAAAAAAGGACTAGTGGCAAACATCTATTCATTGAACTTATCCTTTATGAAAGTTTAATTCAATATCAAGATGCCACCTATTAAAGAATAACAACCTTCCAGCATATTCAATCTAATTCTGATAGATGTTATTGATCACACAAATATCTAAAAGAGAGTAAAAATTGTCAAATACGAGGTGATCATAGAGGTGCTCACCCGAAATTGCAGATAATCAACATAAGCTAAGGTGGTCACCTTAAGTATAATGTGATCAAACTAGAAGTCTAAATAACGTTTATTGTGCTAGGCCAAAGTAAGATAATCATACCAGAATTGAGAGCGGTCACTCTAGGTTCATAAGTTGACAAATAACTTACAATCTCTCCCTTTGTCAAACTTATGAACAAAGCACGAATAAATCAAACATGAACCTGTCTCAAAAAGTCATCAATCATCCAAAACACACCAAAACAAAAATATCTCTTTAAAAGATATGATCAATCAAAAACCGAGATATAAAAGAACACAATTACTCCCCCTCAATTAGTATACTTGCCCTAAGTAACTAACCAAGACAGAATAAAACAAACATAAGATAATCAACAAACACAGAAGAGTTAAAAAAAAAAAAAAAAAAATCTCTGCACATGAAGGAACAAACATTAGAGAAATCAAAGAAACTGTGCTAAAAAAAAAACATAACAACTAAAATTTAAGAGGTTCACAAAAGAGCAAAGACAGACATGAAACAAAAAATCAATTTATTTTAAGGAAAGCAGGAGCAGGCAGGTGATCACTTCAAGACTCAGAGTGACCACCGCATCATACGCAGAGGCAGAGAGTTTTTGAGACAAATTTTCAAGTTTTTTACTCCCCCTCTTTATTCATAATTCTTCAACCCCTGTGCCTGTTTGATCTTCTGATAGGGAAAAAGCGACCAGCAGTTGATTTTATGCATCTTTTTGCTGAAGATGAGACTTGACGCTCAGGTGAAGGGGTAGAAACAGTGTCATCAGTAGCGCATGTGTTATCAGCAAAAGGAGGAACAACTAGGGTGACCACATTGGAGGGCAGCTCTTGTGAACTATCATCAGTTGGCCCTTCTTGGGTGGTCATTTTAGGTGGAACTTCTTTGTTAGTCTCCTTGACAGGCGAACCAAAAGCAGCAGCAACATCCTTGGTGACATCGGCAGTAGGGAAAACGTCAGTTTGGGCAGCAAGATCTGTCTTTTTTTCTTTTTTTTTCACCAGGAGGATCATCTATGTTGGGAGCAATGGCCTTTTCAGAATCAACTGCAACATGTTGAGTATCAATAAAAGGTTCTTGTGGTGGAGGAACTGACAAAGAAGAACCAGCAGCTGAGGATGAAGTAAGAGCACGAAGGATCTGTTTTACCATGTCCTCCATGATATCAATTCGAGCATGAACAATGGAGTGAATGTGAATCAACTACTCAGCAGGTGAGAAAATTTTTCATCCATTTTGTTCTCAATAACCTACAAGAAATCAACAGTATTGGACTAGCTAGTGTTCGTTTTGCCAAAAGTAGCAAAAAAGGATGAGGGCATATCCTGAGGAAGCTTGAAGGTTTTGGCTGTAATGAGATTGATCTTCAGCCTGGTGTCAGTTGGGTGCATTTTGGGATTATAGGATTAAACAATCCTATGAATAAGAGAGGCAAAAGGAAGTGCCAGGGATTTCCCTTTGGCTTTAGCAGCAGTCTTAATGCACGAAAATATCAAACCCCCCAAGTCAATCTTCTTTTGGTTTGCAATCCCATACATCAACTAAGCTTTGTCTAACCTCACAAAGGAGTTGTGAAGTGAAGGTGACCAATTGGTAAGTATAATCCTGGACAGGATTTTGTAAAACAGAGTCAGCATATTTGCAGGAATCTGACCATTTTTAGGCCAAGATTGAATCGAGCCTCCAGTGAGATCAAAAGCTAACTGATTTTGGTCTTCAACACATTTTGTCAAATCATCAGGGTCCTCAACAGATGGTAAACCCAAAACATCCCTGATTACTTTATCAGTAAACTCAATCCAGTGACCTCTAACAAAAACCTGATTTCTTTTAAACTTCAATTTATCAATGTCAGACCTAAAATTTGAATAAAATTCTTAAACAATTGTCTGATAAGGAAAAGGAGGACTATCAACTGTCTTAAACCAAGTTCTATCAACCACAATTGATTTTATATCAGGAAAATCATCTAGTTGAACATGCGATTCACAAAGAATAGCATAACAAAATCATGAAATTTTGATTCAGCAGCAGGTGAGAAAAAGAGAAGTCGTATACCCAACTCCAGAGGTTCAGCAGAAGCAGTTTTCGCCTTCTTCTTCTTTTTCTTGGGCAAGGGCGATTTTGAAACCTCTTATGAGTGTTCTTTTTCTTCTTGAGCTTCAATTGCTCAATAGGATGTTCATCAGAGGAGCTCTTCGCAAGTGAAGTCGGTGGAGAAGGAGTTTTGTAAGACAAAACAGAAGAAGAGTCTGAAAGTTCATCGGGCTGACTTGTTCGCGTTCTTTTCTTCGATTTAAAGGCACTCCTGAGATCCGAGATCGATGCTTCATGAATTCTGGTCAAGTGAAGATCAATGCTTTTGCAAAGAAAAAAGCTTAGGAAAATGAGAGAAAATCTGAGAAGCGGCACAAAGTAAACCTAGAAAATTTAGGAATTTTATCAAGACACGTCATTTATAAATGAGGTGACCACCGTACACGCATTGAAACAGTATCTCATAATTGATTGATCGTATGTACGATGTCAATTATTTTTTTCTTTCTTTCTTCTGGTGCTTCAAACTGTCACCATTTTCCCCTTACAGCTGGAGATGCACTTTTTTACGGACAGCATGCCACCATCTTTGGGTAATCTAAGTTCTCCTGAAGTAATGTAAGTATCTTAATAAGATGACATAAGCATCATTTCTTTTGCGTAACCTTATGTTTTTGGTGTTTTGCAGAGATTTATCGTTTAACAAGTTATCAGGTGCAATTCCTCGCGAACTTGGAGAGCTTTCTCAACTCCGGATGTTGTATGTAATCTTTCCTTGATCACTCTGCTTCAAATCTTAAATGATTCTTTCTGCAAATGAAATAACTCCAGCTATTTGTTCTAAAAATAAAAATAGGTATTTGGATGATAATGAACGGAACGGTACACTTCCAAAACAACTTGGAAAGTTGAGTAAACTTCGAGAACTGTAAGTCTATATCTAGTTGAAAAAGAACGACAAGAGGAAAGAAGAATGGTTAATTAAGTGAAATCTTTTTTTTTTTTTTCTGTTTTGAATCTGGTATAATGATTAGTGAATAAATAAGAGATGACTTTCTATTAGAAGCAATTGATTTGTGATTGCAGTTGGGTGACATCCAACTATTTAAACTATTTAACTGGGGAAGTGCCTGAAGATTATAAAAGACTTAAGAGTTTGAAGGTGAGTTTGATTGCTCATCTAATAAGACTTTGTTGAATGAAAGGATTATTCTCATTTATAAACCAGTAAGCTTAAGTGTGCCTAGTCGGTGTGGGACTCCAACACTCCCCTCCGGTCAAGCCCATATGTTGAGTCTTGCCTGTTATTGGAGGTAGTTATTGACTCTAACTCTTCACCTGCTTGTTAAGCACTCAGTTTAATTGAACCTAGGCTCTGATAACATGATAAAATTTGAGGTGGATCTGACTCCTCATCCAATAAGACCTTGTTGAATGGGAAGATTATTCCCACTTATAAATCAGTAAGCTTGAGCGTACCTAATCGGTGTGAGACTCCAACAAGTGCCCCCATCCATTTAATTAGTTTTAACTATTTTTATTTTTCCTATTCGTGTTAAAATCTTGGTAACTTGTATTCTAGTAAGTTGTGGCCATGTTTTGAAGTCTATTAACTTGATTGTCAATGCAGCGAGGTACGTAGGAATAATATGAGTGGGCCGCTTCCCCCTTTCATAGCGAAGTGGGCCAATCTCAGTAGACTGTAAGCTGTATTATATGCATTTCTTAATCAATTAGTATTGGTACATTTAATTCTAGAGTTCGTCAATGACACCTAAGGTTTATAAGAAGCCGTTAAAACTAATTGTCTATGTATATTTTCATCTTTTTATAATAATTAAAAGAGTTAAAATATATCGTTCCCTAAAGTTTGATGTAATATTTCAAATCCCCTTAAGGTTTATAAATTAACAAAATTCTCTCTACTGTTAATAAATCATAAATATGTCGTTAAACTTACACTATTATGAATTAATGTATATTTACTGAGTTGTTTTTTTGCTGTTTTTTTTATTTAAAAAATCTCAAAAGGATTTTGTTATTCAATAATTACTCGGGTTAGGGTTTTAACTTTATAAAAAGCAACCATGCTTACATGGAGAAACAAGCTATTTCTAGCATTTTATGCTAACTTAAATACATTAAACAATAATTTCAAAACAAACTAAAGCTAATATACTAAAAGAATGGTGTATTGACATAAAGTTTGTACCTTGGACTCTCAAAGCTTTACATGCTTCTCATCCTTTCCTCAAGACTCAGGTGGAGGCGTGTAGGAAATTTATTTTAGGGGGCAAAAAGTAACTTTCAGTGAATGAGAGGGCTATAGCTACTTTAAAATTAAAGGATAATTAAGAAATTTATGGGGGCCTAAAGTGTTAAATTCAAAATTGAGGGGGAGAAAATGAATCTATAGGGATGAAATTGATGAATATATATATATATAGAGGGCTATAGCTACTTTAAAATTAAAGGATAATTAAGAAATTTATGGGGGCCTAAAAGTGTTAAATTCAAAATTGAGGGGGAGAAAATGAATCTATAGGGATGAAATTGATGAATATATATATATATATATATATATATTCACACACACATAGCCAGGCCACAACATGGTTCTGCCCTGCTTGAAAGCCAACATTATCCTTAGGATACCTTATAGATATATTTTTCGGAGTACTTGAGATGGTGGTTATATGATCACCAATATTTAGCACTAGGCGCACCATTAACATTTGTAAATTTTGATTTTTCACATCACGTAGCTTCATAATATTAGCACAAAAATCATTATTAATACTTATTGAATAGAAAATACAATGCAAACTAACCAAAAAGACTTTGTAGAGAATTAATGAGAAAAGTCAAATCTATAATTAAATTAGAGTTTGTGCTTTCAAATAGGTGTGAAACATTTTATTTTGGTGCATATAGTCCACCTTATCAAATTAGCTAGGAAGGATGGATTGCTTTGACGGACTATTCTCTGACTGTCACAGGAATTTGTTAGGAAACAATTTTATAGGAGAACTGCCTTCGACAATTTTTCATATGAGAAGTCTCGTGAGTCTGTAAGAACTATCATATCTACGCTATTTCTTATATGTAAAACGAACTCTTTATACTTACGTTCAATACTATTGAATGCCTTTGTTTATTCCAAACAAGTTAGTGATCTAAAAAGTGTTAAACAATCCAAAGAAATAATAAAAAGAGGAGATTAGGGTTTCATTGATACTGCACAATTCAATTGAATACAAAAAGTATGATTTAACCTAAATACAAAGATATATATAGGCTAAACAAAGGAAATAATGAAAAGACAGATCTACTCTTAATAAACAATAAAACAAAATAACCCATATTTCTTAACATCTCCCCTCAAACTCACGATACGGCAGTTACAAGCATCGAGAGTTTGCCAACTAGAAAACGAAAACAGGAAATAGAATGTGAATTGGTAAAGAAATCTGCAATCTGTAAAGAAGAAAAAACAAAGGGCAAGGTAATGGTGCCATGCTTGAGATGATGACGAGTAAGGTGACAATCGATCTCAATGTGTTTAGTTCGTTCATGAAAAACCGAGTTATGAGCAATCTGAATGGAACTCTGATTGTCACAATACATAGGAGTGGGATGAGAAAGAGAAACGCCCATATCTGCAAGTAACCAATGTAACCAAACAATCTCTTTGGTAGTAGATGCCATAGCACGATATTTTGCTTCGGTTGAAGATTGAGAAACAATGGATTGTTTCTTGCTCTTCCAAGAAATAAGAGAATCACCCAAAAAGATACAGAAACAAGTAACAGACTTGCGATCCATGGGATCACTGCCATGATCAGCATCAGAGTATGCACGCAGCTCCAAGGAAGAGGTGGATGGAAGTAAAAGACTCGAAAGAGCATACTCAAGATACCGCAAAATACGAAGAACAGCTGCCCAATGAACTGTAGTAGGAGAAGCAACAAACTGACTAACAACATGAACAGCATATGCAATATCTGGACGAGTAATAGTGAGATATACCAAACTCCTAACAACAGTACGATATAAAGTAGGATCTGACAAAGGTAAACCATCAAAAGAAGAATATTTTACGTTAACCTCAATTGGAGTATCGACAGTCTTATTATCAGTAAGTCTAGCCCGCTCAAGAATATCTGCAACATATTTCGACTGAGAGAGAAGATAACCTCTAGGTGAGTAGGCTACCTCAATACCCAAGAAATATCGTAGAGAGCCCAAATCCTTCATTTCAAACTGTTGAGCTAACTCTGTCTTCAAAACTGAAATACCATCAATATCATCACTAGTAATAATCATGTCATCAACATATAAAGACAGAATGATACGACATGCATCAGTGCACTTAACAAAAAGAGCAGAATCATGACTACTAGAAGCAAATCCAAGGGAAGAGATCACAATAGAAAATTTCTCAAACCAAGCACGAGGTGCTTGTTTAAGACCATATAACGCTTTCTTCAGCTTGCAAACATACCAAAATCATGTGAAACACTAGGAGGGGGCGCCATATAAACTTCTTCTTGAAGATCTCCATTCAAGAAGACATTTTTAACATCAATTTGAGAGATATGCCACTGATGAATCGAAGCTACTGCAATAAGAGTACGAATAGTAGTCATTTTTGCAACAGGAGCAAATGTCTCCTCATAATCCATACCATACTATTGAGGGTACCCTTTTGCAACCAACTTATCGCTCAATAGATCCATCAGAATTAGTCTTGATCTTATACACCCAACGACAACCAACAACAGTCTTACCAGGAGGTAGAGGAACCAAATCCCAAGTACCTGTCTTATGCAAAGCAGAAAGCTCCTCATCCATAGCTTGCTGCCAAAGAGGATCAAGAATTGCCTCTTTATAGGAAGAGGGCTCAGAGAGACAATATATAGAAGCTAAAAAAGAAGCAAAAGATGAAGAATAACAAGAATAAGCAAAATCTGGTAACTTGTGGACTTACGAATGCGTATGGATTGACGTAGAGGTGGATCCACAATCTCAGACGAAGTTTGAGTGACCATAGGAGAAGAGGGAGCTTCAGGTGTGCTGGAGAGTAAAATGTTAGTACCTGCAAAATGATCAGTACTAGGAACCTGAGATGACAAACTATCAGAATCCTCAGAAAAAGGATCTATACGAATTAGATCAGATCTAGTCAAGGTATGAGTAGTGGATGGAATAGAAAAGAAAGGTATATGCTCAAGAAAAACAACATGATGAGACACATAAAGTTTCTGAGTTATTAGATCAAGACAACGATACCTCTTTTTACCTTCACCATAACCAAGAAAGACACAAATAACAGATCGAGAGGACAACTTGCTGCGTTCTACATGAGGACGAAGAACGAAACAAGTACAACCAAAAACTTTAAAGAAACAATAATCAGGGGCATACCCATACAACTTTTCGAAAGGAGAAAAACCTGAAATATGAGAAGATGAGATTGTATTAATCAAATCTACAGCAGTAAGAACAGCTTCACCCCAAAACACACTAGGAACAGAGGCAAACAATAAGAGAGAACGAGCAGTTTCAACAATGTGCCTATGTTTTCTTTCAACAACACCATTTTGCTCAGGAGTATCTGTACATGAGGTTTGGTGAACAGTTCCATCTAATGCAAGCAACTCACAAAATTTATTAGAAGTGTATTCCCTACCCAAATCACACCTAAAACATTTGATAATAGCAGAATGTTGAGTTTTGACAAGAGATCGAAAGGCTGTATATATCTCAAAGAATTCAGAACGATGTTTCATTAAATAAACCCAACAATAACGAGTATGATCATCAATAAAAGAAACATAATATCGAGGCCCTCCTTTTGTGGCAATAAGAGAAGGTCCCCATACATCAGAATGAATCAAATCAAATGGAGAAGAAGAAACAGAAATACTTCGATTAAAAGGTAAAGCTGAAAATTTTGCCAGTTTACATCTACTACAATTAGAAATATCACAAGTTTGCAAATTGGATGCCAAAAATCTCAAAGAGAAGACGAAACATGACCTAAACGAGAATGCTATAAATAAAAACTAGAAGAAGAAGAACTTAAACGAAAAGAAGACAAATCAACACTAGTAGCGGTAGCATCAACACTAGTAGCAGCAGCAACTGGCACTTTTAACTCATCCAAAATATATAGTCCCCCCTTCCTACGGCTGTCCCAATCGCCTCAGGCTGTAGATCCTGCACATAACAAGAAGAAGAGGAAAAGGTGACTAAATTACTAGAATCACATAACTGACCAACTGAAGCAAGATTTAATGTAAGTTTTGGAATATGATAAACATTAGAGAGAGACAAGTGAGGTGTGACAACAGAACCAACACCTGCTAAAGGCATAAGAGTGCCATCAGCAGTCATGACAGGAATAGAAGACGAAGGAGACACAGAAGCAAAAGATGAAGAATCTGGAGACATATGATGTGAAGCACCAGAATCCAAAACCTATACAGAATGTGACATACCTGAAGAACTATGAGGTAACTGACCTACGGAAGAAGAAGCAGACATAGCTTGTGGCTGTAAGGAGATAAACTTCTGAAATTGCTTAGCCAGAGTACTAGGATCAGTGAAAGGACCTGATGAAACTACTATTGCAGTATTAGACTGTGGTGGCTTGTAACCCTGAGGTGGTTGATGCGTGTTTCCTACAACATGCAAAATGTAGCATGTATACTAATCGCACAAGTAATAAAATGATGAGTAGAGTATCGTTCCTACGAGGATTGTTAGCTAAGCACTAAGTTTCCAAATGTTATCAAGTTGAAGCAAACGACTTCTTTGGATTGATGGGAGCTAATTCTAATTAAACTTAACAATAAATTTTAAACTAAAATTTAACTAAGAGTGCAATATTAAAACACGGATAATCAATTCAAGTAAAACAGGTAGGGTTTTGACTTCATTTGGATTTTATGGGTTAAACCTAAAAATTACACTACAATCACATTCATACGCAATGGTTGTAAATCGAACTCACTAAGATGTTAAACATACCCTCTCGGGCTATGTTTTCCTATTCATCCTTATTAACCTTCCGCACCCAACAATTTGAAGGTTAACAATTCCAAACTCATTAAGCAAAAGAATCCTACAATGATTTCATTAATTCTTGAATCTATCTCTAGCATCCAATATTATAATGGTGATTACCCAAGAAGCCTAACATGACTCATTTCTCAATCTCATCATGTTCATCACATAAAGCATTAAAACTCAGAGTAAACACACAACCAAAGCATACTCATATGAAAATAAAACAATTAAACACTTAACCCATTAAAAATCCAAACTACAATCAAAACCCTAACCCAAAAATGGTTAGTTCATAGCTAAATTAATAATACAAAAACGAAAAACACAAATAATCAAGTTCAACATAATGAAACTGAGATAAAATATAAGAAACCTCCCCAAAAGATGAATCCCTTAGTTAGAATCGAATCTTCACCCTTGTTACAATAAAAAATCGCTCAAAAACTCATTCAAAAAATATGTAAAAGCTGTTTAACCTAAAAACGAAGACCCCTGGACAAAAGGCTCAGTTTTTCTTTTATACCTTGCCCAAATTACCCAGCCAAAAACACGCACAAAATAAAACTGTGTGTTTAACAAAACTGCAAATAATGATCGTCGCCTCTTCTTCGGCGCGGCAAAGAAAGAAACGAATCTGGAGCGTGTTTGGCGTACTTCGCCGCGACGAAGGACAAATCTTCGCTAGGGCGAAGCTGCTTAAAAAGTTCTGAATTTACAGAACTGCCACTCTACTTGCTTCTTCGATTCCTTCTTCGATTCTCGATGCTCTCCCTTTGGAACAAGCCTCATCGTGCTTTATCCTGCTTCAGAACTCTCCTAACTTCTGAGATCCATTAACTTCTAAGTCAAAAACTTCAAATTTTGTCCTTATTTGCTCAAAAATGTCCATTGTAACCTGAAACACAAAATATAAAGAATTAAACAACAATTCAGGTCAAAATGCACCAAAAAGCACCTGAAATCCGAATAAAAAGTCTAAAGAAAACTGTATAATCCACGGATTATCAGTGGTCTATAAACATGAGCATTAGATTGTATGGTTGTCAGGCTTCCAAGCTTGAGATTCTTCTTGTGATTGATTCTGCTACCTTAACTTAGGACACTGAGCCTTCCAATGACCTTTTTGCTTATAGAAACTACACTCGGCGAAGGCAACCCTTGTGTAAGGTTTATTCTGATTATTAAAGACTGTCTTCGAAGGTACTGCTAACACAGAAGGATTAGAAGTAGAAGCAGAAAGAATTCCCTTTTTAGAATGAGACTTAAGACGTATTTCTTCAGCCAATAACTCATCCGACAACCGATCAACAGTAAGGCATTGGAGAACGATGCAAAATTGAACCTCTAAGCCCTTCAAAATCATTGCGTTGCCTTAAAAATCGTACCAACCGCCTATCTCCCTATGAGCAATATAGGCATCACATGCTTTTAATTCTGCAGATTCTGTAGGAGCCAATTTGATCCCAAAGATCTGTCATAGTAGAATAAAACTCATGAACACTCATATTCTTCTACTGAAGAGCTCGTATGTCATTCTTCAATTGATACTGCTTTGCAAAATTTGACTGAGTAAATAACCTTTGTATATGATCCCAAACCTCCTTTGCTGTCTCATACTTCACTAACTGTGTACCTATGGAATGCCTAACAAAATTGTTAATCCAAGTAATAATTTTTGCATTGTTTGCTTCCCAGGAATCTATCAAAGCATCATAACCCTCATTAGTATTCTTAGGTTTCATAGAAGTTCCACTAACATATCCCCACATCTTTTTACCCTTAAGAAAATTTCTGATCACATAACTCCAATACGAGTAATTCTTGTCATCTAACCTCACACTTATAGACTGAAGCGAATCGTCTCTTTCAGTAGCCATATTCAAAAAACAAAGAAAACCAAAATGCAAAAGAAAGGAAAACGAAATACCAAATTGTAGAAACTGAACGAATACCAACGAAATACCAGATTGCAGAAACGAACGAATACTCTCTCCAAAAATTTAAGATTACCAGTTGGATCCGCGTGAACTATGTTTAAGATTAAGCCTCGTCCCATGAAACTCTGCTCTGATACCATGTTAAATAATCCAAAGAAATAATAAAAAGAGGAGGCTAGGGTTTCATTGATACTGCACAATTCAATTGAATACAAAAAGTATGATTTAACCTAAATACAAAGATATATATAGGCTAAACAAAGGAAATAATGAAAAGACAGATCTACCCTTAATAAACAATAAAACAAAATAACCCATATTTCTTAACAAAAAGCACCGGTTTTGCTTTCCCAAACTCCACTAACTTGCCAATTATAAGCACTCTGTAAGTGTAAATTTCATTTCATGTTGTCCATAATAAGTGTAGTCTATGTAGGTCTAGAAACTATAATTTCATTGGTGGAAATCAATTTTGTTCTTGGTTATTTTGATATTACATTTGGATATTTATCATTTGCTAATGTTTAACTCGATTTGATCTGATACAATTTTCTGTTGAGTACTAAGGAACTGCAATATTATCGATGAAATCCCGTCATATATTGGCAATTGGAATTCATCATTAAGAAACCTGTTTGTTCTCTATTTCCAAGCTTTTTCTTTCTTCTCTTATTTATATTTATACATAGTTTTTTAAACCTAATAGCTAAGAAGTAGGTTAGTTTCAGTTTTAAAATATTCTTGTCATTTTATGATAATTGGCGCCTTAGCAAAGCAAAATAAATTTAACATCCACAACAAAATATTAATGACAAACTAAAATTTATTATAAATTTTCACTAAATTATCTTCATTACAATGCTATTTAACGTTGCCTGTCCTCAACAAGCTTGTGTGCATTGCAGTGACTTGAGCTTGAACAACTTAACTGGTAGGATCCCAGATTCTTTTGAAAATCTGACTATAAAAACAATGTATGTAATTACTTTCTTTAGACCATCATTCTATATCTCTTCTTATCAGTTTTTAACCAAAACATTGAAGAGCAGAAATATATTATTCTTGTTCATATTATAAATTGGCTTTACTACTCTACGTTGAAAATTCTGCCTTCGTAGGTTACTTGCAAGAAATAAGCTCAATGGAAAGATCCTTGACTGGATTAATGGCACGATAACACGTATGGGGTACGTTTCTATACTATTTGGGAAATATGATGACATACTATTTATTTACTTCAACTTAGATAGTCTTTCCCATTTTTGGGACATTAATTATTAATTGGGTTAATTGTAACAATCATCCCTTCATAAACTGATAATTAGATGCTAAGTTTGAGGTATTATATATACCAGCTCGGGTCTTTGACACCATGAAAATAAATTAAACGGGTGAAAGTGAAAATATATCCAAAATATACTCAACGTCCCAAAAAGGGGAAAGATTATCTAAAGACCAAAGTATATATTTTAGGGCCAAAAAAGTTATTTAATATTAGTATATTACAAAAGGTTTAACAATGTTAACTTCAGGGTGGTTTAGTATAATACTTTTAAATTGAGTATCTAACACACTTTCTGAAACTTCATTGGTGGTTATTACGACTAACCCATTATTAATTACAGCTTTGTTACTTAGGGGGTGTTTGTCTGAGCTTATGAAAATTAGCTTATAAGCAACAATTGCTTATAAGCTAAAATTAACTTATAAGCATTTGAAATTTTAAGCAATTACGTGTTTGGTTAAAGTACTTATAAGTGACTGATAAGTAATTGACGTGTTTGGTAAAATGTGGCTTATAAGTACATTTTATTATAAAATTACTAAAAAAGGTGCTACATTAAACAAGGGCATATTATGGAATTTTAAAATTAAACAAGGATAATGTGGTAATATACTTGGTCAAACTAATTTATAAGCAAAGTGCTTATAAGCCAAAAAAAAAAAAGTACCTCCCCCCCAACTTATTTTTTTTAGCTTATAAGCTCAAAAAAATTATAAACAAACAGATTAGCTTAATTTTAGAGCTTACAAGCAAGTTTGACCAGCTTATAAGCTTAGACAAACACCCCCTTAAATAACTGCGGCTACAAATGGTTGCTTAATATTCATAATTCATATAGATGCATGCATTGAATAATGTTATGTTTCCTAAGTATATATCAAAGTTTGCAATACTAATTGTAATAGTTAAGTGCATTTATAATGTGGAAAGTAGGATTTGATTTGATTTGATATTTTATTTTTTAATGTGGAAAGTAAACTAACAATCTAAGAAAAGTAAAAGCCAAGTCAAGGAGGTAAATATACCTTCTGATAGACAACATGCCAATGAGGTTTTGGTATGTTCTAGAGAACTGATATGCAACTCTGGTAGCCTTTACGGAGTTTGACAAACTTCCCTGAAAAGTGCTTAGCTTCTTTGAAAACCTTCATAGTATCGGGTAGGGCAGTCCATGAAGATGATAAAAGATAAGGGCTAGTTGACCCCCAAGTAAGTGGAATTGAGATAGCCTATGATATCGCTGTAGTATTGTTGATGTGGTAACTATAAATCATATCTATGTAAAGATAAATGAAAATTCTAAAGCCACATAAATTTATTGGTTTGTGATACGGGTGATGTGATACATAAATTTATAGTATTTTAAATTTTTTCCTTGTAAAAAAACATAGAAAGGTATGTCATGCTCACACACTCTTAAATTTTTTTGAAAATTTATATGTCTAACTCTATATAATAAAGAGATATTTTCACATTTCTTATGAATAATTATCTTGCAGGGATTTTTTATATAACGATTTTGAAGTTAAAGAACAAGGAAAGAATGTGTAAGGAAATAACATCAATCGTTCTCTTTTTCCCTGTTTCTCTTCCTTGCATAAAAATGCTTCTTGCATTTGAAAATTCACTTACGAAAGTTTCAAAGATACATGTGTATCCAATATCTTTAAAAAGTTTGTAATATTTCGCTTATTTCATTAAAAATAAAGAAAATAATTCAAAGTTTCTTTAATTTGTTATCTTGCAGAGATCCAAAGATAAATAGGTAAGGATATTGAATATCTCTCTTGTTTTTATTGCTCTTTCTCCTTATTCATTTTGTTGTGGGCTACAAATTTAACTTCTGGATTGTTTGTTCTGTTTTTTCAAATCATATTTTCAATGACTTGTCTGTTCATGTGCTGCTGCAACCAAAGAGCCTAGTTCGAATTATACGCACGTTCATCACTTTTATATTATGCAATTAGAAGAACTCTAAATTATTTTTCTTACCAATATATATACTCGTGTTCTGTAGCACTTCCCCATCTCTGATCTTCAAAGTGATATATGTGGTGTTGGAGTTGTCGACTACTTCAGCATTAATGGGTAATGGAGACGCACTCGGGGGTCCTACCTTTCATTCGCGATCAAAATACATTGACATACAATACCATTTCATCAGGCAAAAGGTGGAGGAAAAATTGATGGTGTTAGAGAAGGTTGATACACTTGTTAATGCTGCAGATTTTCTTACCAAGGCTATGAGCTTAGCAAAGTTTACATGGTGTGTTGATGAGGTAGGCCTTCATTGTGTGAAGTATTCGCCAAGTGGGAAAATGTTGGAGTTGTCGACTACTTCAGCATTAATAACGGAGGAGGCACTCAGGGGTTCCAGCTGCCGAGGCGGTAGGTGGGTCTCGCAGCTGGTGCGGGGCGGGGGTCGCGACGTACCCCGAGCCCGTAGGCGGTTTTGGGCTTTTCCATCTATAACCGCTGTAGGATTTCTTTTAAGTTACTAATTCCTTATTGGGTTGGGCTTAGGAATAGGAATCCATGTAAAACTAGGTTTAGTCTCTTAAACCTAGTATATAATCATACTTTTCTCTTGTTATGTGTGTGAGAGCAATTCATTCATTGTAAACGAGAGAGGTGAGGCATATTGCAATAATATTGACTCAGTTGGACGTAGCCCATATTGGGTGAACCAGGGTAAATCGCGTGTATTATTCTTTTTGTTTACTGTTTGATTTGTTTACTATTATATTTTGTTCCTGTTTTTCGTCTCTATTTCGTTCATGTGGGTTAGAAACTTTAATTTCATTGCTGGAAATCAATTTTGTTATTTCAGATTACAAGACATGAGAAACATCACAGTTGGCCTTGATAAGTTTAGTAGTGTGAGTGTCAACCAATTAAATCAACATTCTTACGGTCACAAAGATCACAGAAAGTAAAATAAAAGTTACTCACATAACTTTCTTCGAGTAAAAGATATATAATCGCATTATTCACCAACACAATGTGGAAGAAAGTAGCTAATCCACTCAAAAATGAATGTTTTATGTGTTCACTGATATGATATTATCTTAAAGAAAATTACATAAAAACTTATATCATTTTACAGTCCTTTTCAATGAATTTTAAAACAAAAGTAATTCAATGTAGTATCTTAACTATCAAAAATGGGAGGTTGAAAATCAGCAATTTCTGACAACACTTATTAACCAAATTAATCAAAATACTAACATAAAATTATTTTATTACAATAATAATCAACTGAAACCTATTTGAACTACATTTATAATCACTATATTCCATAACTCATGGTCAAAACATTTTCTAATAATGGTTTGGTTAGGTGACCATTGAAATGATCCCATTAGCCAACATAGTTTAAATGCGAGAAGGACACCATTAAAATAAGTGAAGGGTGATAAGCACGTGCCAAGAAGATGAAATTTGTATTAGTAATAATACACTCACAAACTTTTCTCATTAATTTTCTCTCACTACCGTGACGTGTAATCGGTCAACTCATAATAAGTCTCGTCTGTCCAATAATGAATCATGCTTAACTAAATGCAAACTGATCAATTATGAGTGATCAATTACGAGTGACAATTAGTGTGGTGATGTGGCTACTTATTTGCCACGGTGGAAGTCAACTTAAGTTGTTAAAAGTCAAACTCTCTTGCGACGTCGTTTTAGCCAAACCTAATGCTTTATCTGTTTGGGTTATCACAATTTGTGCACAGACTTCATTCCTCTCTCTCTTTCTATTTTGCTTTGATAACTCATAACCCTAACGAATGTTCCAAAATTGATTTCGTGATATTGCGGTTATGGAGAATCAGAGACAGATGGATGATGATCCAGGAGTAGAGCATGTGTATTTAACATCTGCTGATGCTGGAGGAATGAGCAGATTTCGGGTTGAAAGATAGGGTTTTACGGATTTGGTGTGTTCCTTCCTTGTTTGTTATTTCTTATGTTCTGATTCAATCATTCTCACTGCACTTTATTGATTGATAATGAAATCCCCTATTGTGAGCCTTGGAGAGTGGATGTAGGCTACAAAACCGAACCACTATAATTCTCTGTGTCCTGTTTTATGCTTGCTCTTCTTATTTTTCCATTTGTCTTGTGTTTAATCGTTGATAGAAGATCTGTTGGCCACTGATTTAGGTTTAATCATAAACCCTAGAATCCTAGCAAATTGGTATCAGAGCTCAATTGAAGGTCCAGTTAAGGTTTCTCTGTTTTTTAATCTTGCCTAAAATATAGTGTCTAGGTTTCCTTAAACTGATTTCGTCTCTATTGCTGAATGTTTTTTTCTGATTTGTGAGAAAGACATGTCCACTAAATATGAGCTTGAAAAGTTTACAAGTGAAAACGATTTTGGACTATGGAAAATCAAGATGGAGGCCATACTAGTTAAAAAGGGCTTGGCGTTAGCTCTGAAGGGAGAAAAAGAGTTACTTGTGACATTAACCACTACTGAAAAACAAGACATGTTGAACAAGGCCAAGAGCTCACTGATCCTTGGCTTGGGTGATAAAGTGCTTCAAGAAGTCGAGAAAGAAAAAATTGCTGCAGAGATATGGAGCAGGTTAGACTCACTTTACTAGTCTAAGACTGTGCCTAATTATTTATTTCTAAAACAGAGTTTATTTGGGTTTAAGATGGATGAACAAAAAACTCTAAAAGATAATAAGAATGATTTCCTTAAGATTATACAAGATTTAGAGAGTATTTCTATTGAAATTGGTGATGAGGACCAAGTTGTGATTTTGTTGAATTCATTATCCAAATCCTATTCGAATTTTGTAAAGACTTTGAAATATGGTAGGCAGACTCTGAAATTAGAAGAAGTAGTAGAAGCTATCTCAGCTAAGGATACTAAAAATAGGATTAGGGATAAAAATGTGAGTGATGGTGAGGGTCTTATAGTAACAGGAAGATCTGAGAAGAAGAACTAGAAAAAGGGAGGGCAGAATAGACATAGGTCTAAATCCAAACCTGGGAAATGGAAGTGTTTCTTCTGTCATAAGGAGGGTCGCCTTAGGAGAGACTATCATGAGAGAACGAAGAAGAAATATGAGAAAGAGGTTGATGGAGGTAGTTCAAGGGTAGTATCAGAAGGTTATGAGAGTTCAGAGGTCCTAGTTATTTCAGAGGGCAGTACTAGGGATGAGTGGATTTTAGACACTGGTTGCACCTATCATATGACACCTAATAGGGAGTGGTTTAGCTCATTTCAACCTTTAGATGGTGGGAAAGTAATGATGGGAAACAATGTTGTCTGTCATATTAAGGGAACAGGATCTGTTAAGCTGAATCTCCATAGTGGATTAACTAAGACACTTACTGATGTTAGGTATATCCCTGACCTAAAACAAAACCTTATCTCTCTTGGAACTTTAGACTCTATAGGTCTGAATTATAAGGCTGCTAATGGGAGTCTTAGTGTCTTAAAAGGTTCTTTGGTTGTTATGAAGGCTGAAAAAAGGAATGGACTATATGTGTTGAAAGGTAGGACTGATAGTGGAGTGGCTAATATTGGGTCAACTGAGGAACTAGATAGGACTACCTTGTGGCATCGAAAGCTTGCCCATGTTAGTGAAAAAGGCTTAGGTGAACTTAGCAAACAAAACCTACTGGGTGGGGATAAAATAGGGAACCTGAATTTTTGTGAACACTGTGTTTTTGGGAAAATGAGCAGGGTAAAATTTGGGACTGGACAGGACTACTCAAGCTCACCACTTGAGCATGTGCACTCTGATTTATGGGGACCATCTAGGCATTATTCACTTGGAGGGTGTAGATACTTTATGAGTCTTGTAGATGACTACTCTAGGCATGTTTGGATTTATTTTCTTAAAACCAAGGATGAAGCCTTTTCTAGATTTAAAGAATGGAAAACCATGGTTGAAAAACAAAGTGGAAAGAAACTGAAAAAATTAAGAACTGATAATGGTTTGGAATTCATTAATGAGAAGTTCAATAACTACTGTAGAACTGATGGGGTTGTTAGACATAAGACAGTGAGACACACTCTACAACAAAATAGGCTCTGTGAAAGGATGAATAGGACTATTTTAGAAAGGGTAAGGAGCATCCTGTCATGTTCTAAACTTCTAGTCAAGTTCTGGGCAAGAGCAGCCCATACTGCAGTCTACTTGATAAACAGAACACCTTCCTCAACCATAGGTTTTAGGGTTCCACTTGAAAGGTGGAGTGATCAACCTGTAAACCTTGAAAACCTTAGAGTTTTTGGATGCCTAGCCTATGTTCATACTAAAGATGAAAAATTAAAACCTAGAGCCATTAAATGCATTTTCTTAGGATATCCAGATGGGGTTAAAGGCTACAAGTTCTGGAATTTAGAAACTAAGAAATGTATTATGAGTAGAGATGTTATCTTCAGAGAAAATACCCTACCTGGTTTAGGAAGAAAACCTGATGAATCTGAGAACTACTATTCAGAAGCTGGACACCTAGAACTAGAAATGAAAGACTCTAGTTTCAGCCCAAGTTTGAATCAAGGTAGAGTTGAGGGGTTAGATACTCATGAGGAAGAACCAACTGGTGATCATGAAGTAGGGCAGAATACTCTAGGTGTAGATACCTCAAACTTGAGTGATTATCAATTATCAAGAGATAGAATTAGGAGAACAATCAGACCTCCAAATAGACTAGGATATGCAGACCTAGTTGCTTATGTACTTCAGGTGAAGGGAGAGATGAATGATGAACCTAAGATATTCCAAGAAGCAGTTTCTGGATCTGAAAAGTTTGAATGGAAGAAAGCCATTGAGGAAGAATTTGATTCTCTTATGAAGAACAATACATGGGTCTTGATTGATAAACTACAAGATTGTAGGGTGGTAAAACGTAAATGGATTTTCAAAAGGAAACCAGGTTTAAAAACTCAGGATGCACCTAGGTACAAGGCTAGGTTAGTCACAAAAGGGTTCACACAAGTAGAGGGGGTTGACTATAATGAAATATTTTCTCCCGTGGTCAAGCATACATCTATTAGGGTCCTGATTTCTCTAGTAGTTCAATTCAATCTGGAATTAGAACAACTTGATGTGAAGACAACTTTCTTGCATGGGGATTTGGAAGAAAGCATTCTAATGGAGCAACCTGAAGGATACAGGTAAAGTCTATTTATTAAAAAAATCTTTATATGGTTTGAAACAGTTACCATGATAGTGGTATAAGAAATTTGATTCTTTTATGCTAGAAATAGGGTTTAATAGATGTAATTTTGATAGCTGTTTTTACTTTAAAAGAATCCTAGAACTGACACATATTCTTTTATTGTTGTATGTGGATGATATGCTTGTGGCATGCCATGATAAATCTGAGGTGTATCGAATGAAGAGGTTACTAAACACCAAGTTTGAAATGAAAGAGCTAGGTCAGGCTCAGAAAATTCTTGGTGTTTCTATTGTCAGAAACAGAGCTTCTGAAAGTTTGAAATTAGTCCAGCAGGACTACATTGAGAAAATTCTGAAAAAATTCAATATGCTAGATGCTAAATCTGTTCAGACTCCTCTCGGTGCTCACCTAAAACTTTCACATGAGCAAAGTCCTCAGACTGAAACGAAGAAGCTGGAAATGGCAGAAATATTTTATGCGAGTGCATTGGGAAGCCTAATGTACTTGATGGTATGTTCAAGACTAGACTTAGGTTTTGTTGTAAGTCTGGTAAGCAGATTTATGAGCAATCCAAGAAGGACTCACAGGATGGCCCTTAAGTGGATTATGAGATACTTACAAGGAACCAGATCAGCAGGAATTGTTTTTAAGAAAAATCATAGTTGTGATGAGTGTGTTGAGGGGTTTTGTGATGTAGATTATGCAGGAGATTTAGACAAAAGGAAGTCTACATCTGGGTTTGTTTTTACTCTGTGGGGAAACACTGTCAGTTAGAAATCAAAATTGCAGCATATGGTTACCCTGTCTTCAACTAAGTCAGAATATGTTGCATTGACTAAGGCAACAAAGGAAGCCACCTGGTTGAAAGGTCTGATCAAGGAATTAAACAACAGACGGTGAAGATTAACAGTGACAGCCAAAGTGCAATCCACCTCTGTAAAAACCAAGTTTACCATGAAAGAACCAAACACATTGATGTCCGTCTTCATTTCATTAGGGAAATGATTGAAAGAGGAGAAATCAAGATTGAGAAAATTGATGGATCTCATAATCCTGCCGACATGTTCACAAAATCTGTTCCATTTGAAAAACACAGGCCCTGTATGAGCCTACTTCAAGTTCAATAGTGAACTGATGAATTTTCAAGGCCACATGGGGGGTGACAAATCAAGAAGCCAAGGTGGAAAATTGTGGTGATGTGGCTCCTTATTTGCCACAGTGGAAGTCAACTTAAGTTGTTAAAAGTCAAACTCTCCTGCGACGTCGTTTTGGCCAAACCTAATGTTTTATCTGTTTGGGTTATCACACTTTGTGAGCAGACTTCATTCCTCTCTCTCTTTTATGTTTTGCTTCGACAACTCATAACCCTAACGAATGTTCCAGAATTGATTTTGTGATCTTGCGGTTATGGAGAATCAGAGACAGGTGGATGATGATCCAGGAATAGAGCATGTGTATTTAACACCTGCTGATGTTGGAGGAATGAGCAGATTTCGGGTTGACAAAGATAGGGTTTTACAAATTTGGTGTGTTCCTTCCTTGTTTGTTATTCCTTATGTTCTGATTCAGTCATTCTCACTGTACTTTATTGATTGATAATGAAATCCCCTATTGTGAGCCTTGGAGAGTAGATGTAGACTGCAAAGCCGAACCATTATAATTCTTTGTGTCCTGTTTTATGCTTGCTCTTCTTATTTTTCCATTTGTATTGTGTTTAATCGTTGATAGAAGATTTGTTTGCCACTGATTTAGGTTTAATCATAAACCCTAGAATCCTGTGTGGAAAAAAATTGTGAGAAGTTGTCAACTTACCTTTATTCAATTTGTATATATAAAAAAATAAAAAATGGAACAAACATTACAACAGGACAAATAACCTCATGTAACCATATGGGACGGAAAGCGACCCATCACTATCAAAGTACACAAAGGTGCCCATTAACTGACTTCAGTTAAGCTGCGAAATTTCAAAGAAGTTTTGTGGGTTGCCTCTATTGGGAATTAAAAAGTCATGTGAATTTAATAATCCCGCCGTGCCAAACGGAGTGTAGATATACCTATTTTTTCTAAAGTCTACCTGACAAGAACAAGAAGATTTCGTTGAAAAACACCACCTGTATTAGTCTAATATACGTTACCTATTAGTTTAAACTTTTAAGTGGGATGATAATTTAAGAACCTGAACATACAAATTTTTGTTCTATACACTCTTATTTCTCTGCCTTAATGTTTTTATAAGATTTAGGCTTATATATATATATAAGATGTACAATTAAGTCTCTCGCTAATTTGATACAACTCAAAAGACATGTTCAAAACTTGAAAGAAATGAATTTGCTTTTGCAAGTCATTCTCTTATCTACGCTGTCTCTCTTTTTCTGGCATGGGTTACATGACCAAGTAATTATTAACACTTAGTATATATACAGCTATCCCAGCTAATTCCTTTTTGAGTGTGGCTACCTCAATGCGGTTCAAAGTTGAAGCAGCTTAATTGTAGGCGAATCAGTATATCTAACTTCAGTCCACCCGTCCACAGTCTTAGATAATGACCTCGATTTTTGCATATGGCTGGATGCCAGAATTTGTCTACTCTATAGTCTTTCTTATGAAAAAATCTTTACGTCCACTTTCACACTCCTTTCTCTCTCAGCTATTTCATTTCATATCTTAATCTTGATCAATTTAAAAGTAGTAGGAACACACTTTTGATTTTGCTATTCAAAAGTGGCTGGAATTTGTTCACTGTCTCTCTTTTTCTGGCAATTATTAACAATTTTATATATACTAGCTGTCCCAGCTAATTCCATTTTGGGTGTGGCCACCTCAATGCGGTTCAAAGTTGAAGCAGCTTAATTGTAGGCGAATCATTATACTTAAACTCCAGTCCACCTGTCCACACTCTTAGATAATGACCTCGATTTTTGCATATCGCTGGATGCCAGAATTTTCAAACAACCGCAGCTCTAAAGAGTAAATTCTAAAGGGTATATATCTATGAAAATAAGAGAACTTCTAGGTCTCGGAGGCAATTGCTATTAGTAATAATTTGTATATTCAATCGGAAATCATAATGATCAAGATAAAAAAGCTCTGAAATCTAAATAAATTTTACTCTATATTTAGAGATGGATTAATATCTATTATAAGGCAGCACTTGGGCTGAACTCCGGAATCCAAGTTCACACAGAAGAAATAAAACAAGTAAGCGAACAAACTTAGAAAGAACCATTGTGGAAAGGTTCACTCACGATCATGGTCTCTTTTTTTCCTCAGTTTCAACTTCAACTCGGTCTCTTGTCGTGTACTCTGATATTCAGAGGCTCTTTCCTTCTAACTTTAATAATGAAAAAAGGTCTACCGAAATATGAGGTAACTGGTAACAGTAGAAACTTAAAAAAACAGAAACAGAAATGATTCCCTTAGGTGAACACGCCAAACAGAAAAAGTAATATGTTATGCAACGGAAACATAAACTCTAACGCTAGCTTATTGAATATAATAATACACGAAGTAAAGCATAAATAAATTGTCAAAATTAAATGCAAAAATAAAGAATACCAGGAATTAACGAGGTTCGGTATTAAAACCTACGTCCTCGGGCGCTGCAAAAGAAAACTCCACTATCTCCAAACAATATTACAAATATTTGGGCAATACAACAAATACCCAAAACAAAGGGGAGATACAACAAAACTTTCAAACTAAAGGATCGTTAAAGAAAGAACCCTAAACAAAAGAAGTATAATGGAATTACAACTTGGGATGCCTAATAACAATGATATGGGTCCTTATATATAGGCCCCAAAAGTTTCCCACTTTTCAATCCTAATCAATGCGGGACAAACAACTTTTTCTTGGCCTATTACATATAAGTCCCTAAACCTTTCTCCATTATCATTTCTACCCAATGTGATTTTGCTAAAAGCCATTTTTCAACAAATCTCCACCTTGGCAAATTAGCAAACCTTCAAAGTTTTGTATTCTTCTGTCAAATTTTGCAACACCTCCAAATATGCCAAAAAGCACAATCAAGCTTGCAGGATGTTGATCAAGTTCAAACACTGCTTGAACTTGATCATTGTCACTACTTTTGTTAAGACATCTGCAGGATTCTCAGCAGTCCCAATCTTCTCTAATAAGATTCTTCCTTCAGAAATAATTTCCCGCACAAAGTGGTAACGAACATTTATATGCTTGGTGCGAAAGTGGAATACTGTATTTTTTGCTAAGTGAATAGCACTCTGACTGTCAGAATAGATAGTGATCTTCTTCTGACTAATTTTCAATTCATCCAATAGCCCTTGTAACCAAATAGCTTCCTTCACACCTCAGAATCGCCATGTATTCCGCCTCGTAGTAGACAAAGCAACTGTAGACTGCAAAGAAGATTTCCAACTTACTGGAGCTCTAGCAAGAGTAAATACATATCCAATAGTTGACCGACGCTTGTCCAAATCACCAGCATAATCAGAATCAACATAGCCAACAACAAATTGACTAAGATTTTCATCCCGCTCAAAAACCAAACCAATGTTTACAGTACCTATAATATACCGTAAAATCCACTTCACAACTTGCCAATGTCCTTTACCAGGATCATGCATATACCTGCTCACAATTCCAACTGCATGTGAAATGTCGGGCCTAGTACACACCATTGAATACATCAAGCTACCAACCTTGCCTTGTATCGGATGTCTTTCAAATTCGGAAATCCTTCTTTCTTTGCATATACCCATTTGCATCCAATTGCCTTCTTATTCTTTGGTAATTGAACAACCTCCCAAGTTTCATTCTTATGGAGAGACCGCATCTCTTCTTTCATGGCTTTCCTCCTCTTACCATTTTCGGAACTGCTAGCTACTTCATTATAAGTGGAAGGAACTTCACCATCTTCAATTGGGAGTGCATAGGCCACCGTATCGCAAAGAAACAGCAGGCTTGCGAATTTCTCGTCTTGGCCTATTAACAGAATGGATTCTTGTTGAGGTTCTTGGGAAGAATCCTTCTTCATCTCCAATGAACTCCTCTATCATAGGAGTCTCATTTCCATTGGCTAATCGATGTTGTTTCAAACTCCACCTCTTGTTGAGTATGCTCCACCTGTCATGAGTAACAAAACCTTCATCCGGCTTCCTGTTTTCTTTTCTAACATAGAAGACTCATCAAATGTCACATCCCTACTAAACAGTACTTTCTTCGAACTTGGATACCAAAGATGGTATCCTTTCACACCTAAGGTAATCCCCATAAATACTGCTTTCTTTGCTCTAGGATCTAACTTAGACTCTTTCACATGATAATAAGCAGTGGAACCAAAAACATGTAAAGAGTCATAATCGTAAATGAGTTTTCCGCACCATACCTCAATCGGCGCCTCTTGCCTTCAATTGCGCTTGATGGTAGACGATTAATGAGATGACACGCATATATAACTGCCTCGGCCCAAAACTCTTTGCCCAACGCAGAATTGGACAACATACATCGAACTTTCTCCAGTATAGTTCGATTCATGCGTTCCGCCACCCCATTCTGCTGTGGTGTATTTCTTACTGTAAAGTGACGTACTATTCCTTCATCTTGGTAAACTTTCAAAAACAGATCACTACGATACTCCCCGCCATTATCTTTACGTAGCTGCTTGATCTTTCTGCCAGGCTAAGTCTCAATCATCTTTTTCCATTTAAGGAAAACACCAAGTACGTTATCTTTAGTTTTTATCACATACACCCAAACTCTTCTGGAAAAATCATCTACAAAAGTGACAAAATAGTGCATGCCTCCCAAAGATGTTGTTTTGGTAGGTCCCCACACATCAGAATAAACATAATCCAAAATACTCTTAGTATTATGGATTGCGGTGCCGAATTTCACTCGTCTATTTTCCCAGAACACAATGCTCACAAAAATCCAGCTTACATGTCTTTGCACCTTTCAATAAGCCTTGATTCACCAAACTAAGTAAGACTTTTTCACCTGCATGCCCCAAACGCATATGCCATAACTTGAGCATTTCTGAATCTACATCCTTCTGCACGATTGCAGTTGTCGTTTCAATAACTGTACTACCATTATAGTAATACAAATTGTTTCTCCTCGTGCATTTCATTACCACAAGAGCGCCTGAAGAAACATTTAGAATTCCATCTCGCATATTCACTGTGAAGCCTTTAGATTCCAAGGCTCCCAAGGAGATGAGATTCTTTTTCAACTTCGGTACATACCGAACATCTGTCAGAGTTCTAGTTGAGCCATCATGATTCTTTAACCAAATTGAACCTATCCCAGTTGTTTTACAAGCATCATCATTGCCCATATAAACAACTCCACCATCAAGTTCTTCAAAATTAAAGAACCACTCCTTGTGGGGACACATATGATAGGTACAACCTGAATCCATAATCCACTCATTTGATCCAGAGGTGGATGGTAGGCTAACTAGACTCATAATCTTCTTTCTTTCTTTCTTCGACTCCTCTCTTCATCTCTCTCTATTCTCCTTCCGATCCTTCTTCCGAATTTCATGATTGGACAGAGCGAACAAACTTCTTCAAAGGACAATTTTTTCTTTCCCATGAAGAAGTGTAATACTAAGATAGTCCAACTCATCCGGAAGAGATCCAATTAACAACATAGCCTTATGCTCATCTTTGAATGTTTCATCCAAATTTAACAAATCAGCAATTAATCGTTAAATGTATCAATATGGCTACCGATATTTGTACGATCTCAACGAAGAAGACGATCTTTTCATCAAATAGAGTCGATTCTCGTTACTTCTTTTCATATATTTATTTTCCAGCGCCTTCCATAACTTATTTGCAGACGTCTCTTTCATGAATGGATATTTCTGCTCTCTACAAAGACATGAGCGAATCATCCCACACGCTTTTACATTCAACCTCACCCAGTCTTTCTCATAGACATCTTCTGGTTTTTCCTCCTCTAGAACAATATCTAGATCCTGCTGATACAAGCTATCCATTACCTCACTCGCCACAAGCCAAAATTATTTTGGCCATCAAATTTTTCAACATCAATTTTTGCATTTGAAACCGTTATCATCTTTACTGGTGCGGATGGTTGTGCCGCAAACGGTGCTACCTCGGACGATGAATCCTCGGACGGTGATGCCATTTATGCCTTACTCAATTGGCTTGGTAAACAAAATTCCCAATAACCAAGCTCCACAAATTATTATATTCAATAGCTAACCAACAAATTAACAATAGCCCTAGGTAGTAGTAAGTTCTGAAATGATTAAATACGCACCAGGAAAATTCCCAGGAAACAATGGAGGGGTCACAAATGGTCCCACTTAAAATCCAGTCTCCTTAGACTTTTATCGTCTTTTTGACAGAATTTTCCTAGACATACATATAACCATACAAATAGCTACTCACTGTCCTAAACCTAGGCTTTGATACCAATTGTTATGCAACGGAAACATAAACTCTAACGCTAGCTTATTGAATATAATAATACAAGAAGTAAAGCATAAATAAATTGCCAAAATTAAATGCAAAAATAAAGAATATCAGGAATTAACGAGGTTCGGTATTAAAACCTACGTCCTTGGGCGCTGCAAAAGAAAACTCCACTATCTCCAAACAATATTACAAATATTTGGGCAATACAACAAATACCCAAAACAAAGAGGAGATACAACAAAACTTTCAAACTAAAGGGTCCTTAAAGAAAGAACTCTAAACAAAAGAAGTATAATGGAATTACAACTTGGGATGCCTAATAACAATGATATGGGTCCTTATATATAAGCCCCAAAAGTTTCCCACTTTTCAATCCTAATCAATGTGGGACAAACAACTTTTTTTTGGCCTATTACATATAAGTCCCTAAACCTTTCTCCATTATCATTTCTACCCCATGTGATTTTGCTAAAAGCCATTTTTCAACATAATATAGCTAAAAAACCTTGAAAAATCACAGGGGAAGAAGAAAAGTAGGAAGCTACAAAGACAAAGATATAACATCACGTTCACGTGTACTCTGCGAAATTTTTTTATTAGCCCTGTTTTACAACCCGTGTTTTAAGAAGTTATGTGATACACGCTTTTTAAGATGTTAAGAAATTTCTTTGACCCCCTGAGATTTGCCATAATTTAAAATAGATGATAATGATGTCTAAATAGACCCTTTCTCCCTAATGACAATTTATAAAGTCCATTTTACCGTTTGAAGACAAAATTAATTTCTATTAATTTCATATTCTTTTACTATTTTTTTTTTAATGGCCAAATGCAAATGTTAATAAAAAATTAAAGAAACCATAAAAAATGAAAAATATTAAAATATTGACATATTAAATAAAAAATTATTTTAAATATTAAAGAATATATGATTCTCAATATTAATGTCAAGTTTTCATAAATTTCATTTTTTTTAAATTAATTCCATTTCTTTAATTTTTCATAAATTTCATATTTTGTAAAAGATTAATATTCAAAGATTTATTAAAGTGGCATGAACCCTATATTGTATGTAATTCAAGAATTAATTGTCTTTTGCTCTCCCTCTTTATATCCCACAATTTAATGGTAGCAAATTAGTGGTCTCTTTTAATCTAAGAAAATGCAGTCTGTAAAATGTTTACTTAATAACAACGTCTATATTAAACAATGCATTAACTTAATAATACCATAAAGATAAACTTACAAATTCTATTTAACAATGGACCTGTAAAACGGTAATACCACCATCAATTATGGCATATTATCATTTATTTAAGAGTGTTAGGAGCAAACTTTTTATGCCTGTTTTACTCTCATTATGACATGTATATAAGAGACAAAAATAGAAAAATAAATGATTTTCTCTTTTCACATTTTCTTTCTCTTTACACACATGATAATGAAAGTGAATTTTGAGTGCATTCCATGTGACACATAGTCCAATATTACATTCCATATAACACGTAAAGTCAGCATTAACGGTAATACCACCATCAATCATGACATATTATCGTAATTGCAAAGCATCAATATTTCATAATAGATGTTTTTTCTAACCTGATGAGGAGATTGGCCTTGTCCTAACTCCTAATCCCTCCTTGAAATCTGAAATGACCCCATGGAATATCTAATTTATTCAATAAAATAGAATTAATTTGTTAACCAACCAACCCACCCAAAAAAAAAAAAAAAAAAGGAAAGGCCGATATTGTCCTTTACCATGTAACGGCTCATTGATGGCGTTTCATGGTTGGGGAGGAACTTGCTACTCTTCGGATTTAATGGGGGTAAGAAATGATAGTTATCCTGCACCATCATTTTCTGAAGTACGGGGAAGGGGAGGGGAGAGGTTGGGGGAACAGGGGGGAACCATGAAAGTATGCGATCATGATGGCATCACATGGATGATGTCATCATCCTAACCCATTACCGACGTCATAAACTTCAATAATACCATGACTATTTTCTAAGTGACCCCTTACTTGTAGTAATTATATTGTAAGCCTATACTTTTACAATCCTTAAAAAGTAGCCCCCAGAAATATAAACCCAAGCTTCAAAAGGAGTTGAAACTTTGGATCACTACACACGATTTATTCATGCTTCCTCATAGCTTGGTTGGATAGAACTAGAAGACCCCAAAGACCTCCAAATTCGGAGGAATATTGAAGACCCATCACCGTTGTCATAGCCTAATATTATTATTTACCAAATTCGTGTGTTAATAGTTAAATTGCATTCCATGTGGTACTGAGTCCAATATTTACATTCCATATAACACGTAAAGTCAACATTAATTGGGAGGCACCAAAGGAAGAAAGTGAAAAACTATAAAAAAATAAAATAAAATAAAATGAGACTGAGAGTAGATAGGTTATTTTTTATTATAAATTATTTTAAATCAGAGTTTAAATCAGAGAAAATATTTTTTATTATAAATTATTGTAATGATATAATAGTTAAAATAATAATATAAAAGATCCAATTATAAAATTAAGAAAATAAAATGAAAAATCTTAAACAAAATAGATAGGTGTACTTCATTAGATAAATCATTTGTTTACTCTATTCCTTCATGTTCAATTATCATGTGAAAAAAAAAAAAAAATTATTCTCCCACCGCTGCAACCCCTCCAATAAATTATAGACAAAAATGTTATATTTATATCCAACGAAAAATCAAATTTGAGACTGAGAGCTACCCATGATCTACTTCAAAATTAGCTTATGGTGTTATTATGGCTCATTTAATTTTACCTTTCTATCTAATAAATTAGGTTTTTGACGGCTATTATTTTTATTTGGATAAAAATGTTACTATACTATAACCTTTGGATTTGTTATGTTACTTATTTTAAATCCTTGAACCTAAATTTACTTACATTAAAACAGTAGAGAATTTATGTTTTCTTTTTCAAAAAAAAAAAACAGAATAGATAACGTAACTGTGAGGTAATGGTATACACGTCAGGCTTATACAGCCATGCAGAAAGGGACTCTTGAACCTGGTATTTCTTTTACTCAAGAGCAATATCAACAGTTACTTGCCTTAATTCAGCCTTCTGGTACTGATAAACCGTTGCACATTACCAACCAAGTAACTGCTCAACCTGTTCTTGCTCCTAATTTTTCTTCTTCAGCAGGTAACTATACACTATGTATTGAGGGGGGAGAAAATGAATCTGTAGGGATGAATATATATAAACTACGTAGCCAGGCCACAACATGGTTCTGCCCCTGCTTGAGAGCCAACATTATCCTTAGGATACCTTATAAATATATTTTTCGGGGTACTTGAGATGGTGTTTATATGATCACCAATATTTAGCACTAAGCACATAACAATTATAAATTTTGAATTTTCACATCACGTATCTTCATAATATTAGCACAAAATCAATATTAATACAATGCAAATTAACCAAAAAGACTTCGTAGAGAATTGATGAGAAAAGTCAAATCTATTATTAAATTAGAGTTTGTACTTTAAAATAGGTGTGAAATATTTTATTTCGGTGCATATAGTCCACCTTATCAAAGTAGCTAGGAAGGATGGATTGCTTTGACGAACTATTCTCTGACTGTCACAGGATTTTGATAGGAAACAGTTTTACAGTGCTGCCACCAACAATTTTTAATATGAGTAGTCTTGTGATTCTGTAAGAACTATCCTTTCTCCCGTATTTCTTTTTTTGCGAAACGAACTCTTTATACTTATGTTCAATACTACTGAATGCCTTTGTTTATTCCAAACAAGTTAGTGATCTGAAAAGTACCGGTTTTGCTTTCCCAAAATCCGCTAACTTATCAATTATAAGCACTCTGTAAGTGTAAATTTCATTTCATGTTGTCCATAATAATTGTAGTCTATGTAGGTCTAGAAACTTTAATTTCATTGCGGGAAATCAATTTTGTTCTTGGTTATTTTGATATTACATTTGAATATTTATCATTTGCTAATGTTTAACTCGATTTGATCTGAAACAATTTTCTGCAGAGTACTAAGGAACTGCAATATTACCGATGGAATCCCATCATATATTGGCAATTGGAATTCATCATTAATAAACCTGTTTGTTCTCTGTTTCCAAGCTTTTTCTTTCTTCTCTTATTTATATTTATACATATTTTTTTAAACCTAATAGCTAAGAAGTAGGTTAGTCTCAGTTTTAAAATATTCTTGTCATTTTATGATAATTGGCGCCTTACCAAAGCAAAATAAATTTAACATCCACAGCAAAATATTAACGAAAAACTAAAATTTATTATAAATTTTCACTAAATTATCTTCATTACAATGTTATTTAACGTTGCCCGTCCTCAACAAGTTTGTGTGCATTGCAGTGACTTGAGCTTCAACAACTTAACTGGTGGGATCCCAGATTCTTTTCAAAATCTGACTATAGAAACAATGTATGTAATTACTTTCTTTAGACCATCATTCTATATCTCTTCTTATCAGTTTTTTATCAAAACATTGAAGAGCAGAGATATATTATTCCTGCTCATATTATAAATTGGCTTCACTACTTTAGGCTGGAATTTCTGCCTCTGTAGGTTACTTACAGGAAATAAGCTCAATGGAAAGATCCCGGACTGGATTAATGGTACGATAACACGTATGGGGTACGTTTCTATACTATTTAGGAAATATGGTGAAATACTATTTATTTACTTCAACTTAGATAATCTTTCCCATTTTTGGGACTGTAATTATCAATTGGGTTAATTGTAACAATCATCCCTTTATAAACTGATAATTAGATGCCAAGTTTGAGGTATTATATATACCAACATAGGTCTTTGACAGCATGAAAATAAATTAAACGAGTGTAAGTGAAAATATATCCAAAATATACTCAACGTCCCAAAAATGGGAAAGATTATCTAAAGACCGAAGTATAAATTTTGGGGCCAAAAATATTATTTCATATTAGTATATTACAAAAGGTTTAACAATGTTAGCTTCAGGGTGGTTTAGTATGATACTTCCAAATTGAGTATCTAACGCACTTTCCGAAACTTCATTGGTGGTTATTACGATTAACCCATTATTAATTACAGCTTTATTACGTAAATAACTGTGGTTACAAATGGTTGCTTTATATTCATAATTCATATAGATGCATGCATTGAATAATTTTGCAAGACTAATTGTAATGGTTAAGTACATTTATATTCAGGAAAACAAGTAGGACTTGATGTTTTTATTTTATTTTTTATTTTTTTAATGTGGAGAGTAAACTAACAGTCTAAGAAAAGTAAAAGCTAATTCAAGGAGGTAAATATAACTTCTGATAGACAACATGCCAATGAGGTTTTGGTATGTTTCTAGAGAACCGATATGCAACTCGGTAGCCTTTACGAGTTTGACAAACTTCCCTGGAAAGTGCTTAGCTTCTTTGAAAACCTTCATAGTAGGGGGCACGACAGCTCATGATTATGATAAAAGATAAGGGCTGGTTGACGTAAATCCTTTGACCCCCAAGTTAGTGGAATTGAGATAGCTATGATATCGCTGTAGTATTATTGATGTGGTAGCTATAAATCATATCTACTATAAAGATAAATGAGAGAAAAAAAAATTCTAAAGCCACATAAATTTATTGGTTTGTGATACGGTTGATGTGATACCTTATAGTATTCTAAAATTTTTTCCTTGTCGATAACATAGAAACGTATGTCATGCTCACACACTCTTAATTTTTTTTTGAAATTTTATATGTTTAGCTCTATACAGTAAAGAGATATTTTCACATTTGTTATGAATAATTATCTTGCAGAGATTTTTCATATAACGATTTTGAAGAACAAGGAAAGAATGTGTAAGGAAATAACATCAATCGTTCTCTTTTTCCCTATTTATCTTCCTAGCATAAAAATTCTTCTTGCATTTGAAAATTCACTCACGAAAGTTTCAAAGATACATGTGTATCCGATATCTTTAAAAGATTGTAATATTTTGCTAATTCATTAAAAATAAGGAAAATAACTCAAAGTTTCTTTAATTCGTTATCTTGCAGAGGTCCAAAGATAAATAGGTAAGGATATTAATTTTTTCTCTTGTTTTTACTGCTCTTTCTCCTTATTCATTTTGTTGTGTGCTACAAATTTAACTTCTGGACTGTCTGTTTTTTTTTTTTTTTTTTTGAAATCGTGTTTTTTAATGACTGTCTGTTCATGTCCTATCGCACCAGAGAGCCAAGTACAAATGATACGTACGTTCATCTCTTCTATATTATGTTGTGTGCTACAAATTTAACTTCCGGGTTGTCTGTTCCTTTTTTTTTTTTTTTTTTTTGAGATCATCTTTTCAATGATTTGTCTGTTCATGTGATGTCACTGCAGAGCCAAGTACAAATGATAGGTACGTTCATCTCTTCTATATTATGCAATTAGAAGAACTCTAAATTATTTTTCTTACCAATATCTATAATTGTGTTCTGTAGGACTCTCCCTAAGATCTTGGATGACCATTGTAATGGCACGAAATCCCAGTGTATGTTCCTTCTCCAGCTGGGCACATACCCTTTTTCTCAAGCATGTGTTATGACTGTTTTACCCTCATTTGACAACTATAACATGATTTTGTATGACATCTGACAGACTGAAGGGGGTTTTCGATAATTAGAAAGACCTTGGGAGGTTTAATGAATTATCCCTTTTATTGAGTGATGATAAGTCTTATAAGGGTTAATTTCTAAGACCACCCCTACAATTTGAAAAAGAATTTGGTTGCTAAGTTTAGGAGTATTATTTAAACCTAAAATTTTATAAAATTTTCAAAATCCACCTTTTAACATAATGCCATCAAAATTTAATCAACTTTGAAAGATTAAAAAAAATGAAATGAAATTTACATTGTTTTTAGAGGGTAAAACTGAAATTACAACAATCATTTTGTACTTACAATCTTTTGTTTGCAGACCATTCCTTGTTTATAAATGCTGGTGGTGAGGATGTAAACAATGATGGAAAGCATTATGATGCAGATAATAAATCATCAAATACTTTCTATATAAGTCCAACAAAGCGTTGGGCTTCTGTTTGTTCGGGAGAATTCTTCGCAACAACAGCCAATTCCAGTGATTACATAAGGAGCACATGTGAAGTTTCTTTTCCTGAGCTAGCTTTATATGACAAAGCTCGAGTTTGCCCTCAGTCTCTGACATATTATGGTCTCTGTTTTAAAAACGGCAAATACAATGTGACACTTCACTTCGCTGAAATTGTATTTTCAAAAGATGAAGACTACAGTAGCAATGGGAAGCGTGTGTTTGATGTATATATTCAGGTAATGTTTTTGTTTTTGTTTTTTTTTTTTTTTCTGGTTTTGACATTTCAGTAATGCCATCCGCTAAGGAACTCTTTGTTGCAGGGTACGAGAGTATTGGAGGATTTTAACATAAAAAAAGAGGCCAAGGGTCTAAATAAAACGTGTACTAAATCTTTCAATGGTACTAAAGTAGATCATAATCTACTAGAAATCCGCTTATTCTGGGCTGGCAAAGGATCTCTGTATAATCCACCTGGTCTTAATGGACCTCTGATATCAGCTATATCTGTAACCCCTGGTAAAAAAATTGTACACTTGCACTTCTGTCATAAATTTGTTCAAATTTCCCTTTTTCTATTATACTGACAGTTTGGTTCTTGTTGCTATCTACCACTATAGATTCAGACTTCCAAATTGGAGGATTATCTACAAAGTGGATAGTAGTGATTGTTATTGCTGTTGTATCCGCTCTTGTATTAGCTTTGCTTCTTTTATGGGCTTTCATGTGGAGAATGGGATGGGTGGGAGACAGAGAGTTGAACAGTAAGTCTATACGCAATAAATCCAAATAGCTCTCTCATTGAAGAATTTTAATTGATGAAGACTTGAGTTCAAAATTCAGTTATTCATTTGTTTTTATATTTTCTCTATATATCTACAGACACCATTGTGAAAATCCGAGACAAAGAATATTCCCTCAAAGAAGTGATTGTTGCTACTGGAAATTTCGGCCCTCAGAATGAGATTAGCCAGATGGTTTACAAGGTAAATTATACTTGTTCAGTACTTTTTGTGAAGGGAGAATTATTAATCTTTCAGGATAATTTATAAATAATAAATAGATAGCATCTATATTATTTGAGTTCATGTACAAGTATTACAAGTCTTTTGTTTTGGTGCAGGCTACACTCCGGGATCAGGAGAAACTTGTTGCTGTAAAGAAGTTACCTCTATCCACAAAGCAGTTTGATCAAATAACAAATGAAGTGTATGCGGGCCAAAAGTTGAAACATGACAATCTTGTGGAGCTATTGGCTGTCTGTTCTAACAAAAAAAAGAAAATTTACTTGATTATCTACGAATATATGGAAAACGGCTCGCTTCAACAAGCCCTGTTTGGTAAGTTTCTTGGTTTACACTGGGTTACAAAATAGTGCGTGCTTTCTGGGGTTCTGAAATACTTGTCGATTTTAGTGTTCTAATTTTCAGAATTTTTTACATTATTTATCCAAAAAAAATTATAAAGTTGTTAGTGTTCTAATTGATCTGTTAAATATATTACCATTGCAACACATATCACTGCTTTTACCATGTCTGTCAGTGTCGCCGCCCCACTAATTGATCTGGTGCATGCCCATTGTAATTGAAAAGTATTTCATTGCAAGGAAAAAGAAAACTAGCGAAGACGAAGGATGTATATTGCCATTTTTATTGATAAATGTAACCCTTAATTAAGAATAAAAATGTTGTAAGCTGTGCAGATGACTCAAATGTTCAACGGCAACTTGATTGGCAAAGGAGAGTTGAGATCTGCCGTGGAATAGCAAAGGGTCTGGAGTATCTACATGAACTTGCAACTGGCAAAATTCTTCATAGAAATATAAAAGCCAGTAAAGTTCTTCTTGATGAAAATTTTAACGCTAAGCTATCAGACTTTGGACTAGCAATGCTTTATGGCGAGGATGAGCCGTATGATTTTCTCCACAAAATAGCTACAGGGTTTACGTAAGTAACACATTAAGTGCATAACGTCATTGTTTTAATAATTTTTTTTTTTTTTTTTTTTTTTTGTTTTGTTTTGAACTGAACAAATAAAATGATTGTACAATTTGTATTTGCCGATGTTCAAAACTATATGATCACTTTTTTATTGTTTCAGATACATGGCACCTGAGGTGCTAAGGAGGGAATCCGTAATGAGATAAAGCGATGTTTACGATTACGGCATTGTTCTGATCGAAATAATTAGTGGGCAGAGTAATTCAAAGGACGAAGGGAACAAAGAGACTGAATCTCTTTTACAAAGGGTAATAGCATTTCACTCAACATCAACCGATTGAATTTTCAGATACGAATATGCATTTGAGGGTGACATAGTTGCGTTTATGCAGGCTGCTGTGTTACATAAAAGAGGAAGTTACTCCGGGTTGGTGGATCAAAAGTTAACAAGTTATGACATGCGGCAAGTCGTTGCAATCTTTGATTTGGCAATGAGGTGCGTTGATCAGACTCTTGCTCTTAGGCCAAAAATGTCTGAAGTTGTGAGTGAACTAGAGAAGATCTAAGCGGTTTACCCATTGCATTTCCCCGCTTTGTCTCTCTCTTTTCGATTTATCTAGTTCTTGGTTTCTCTGCTTTCCGGTTGTTTGGTCTCATCCATGAGAAATATTGTATCGTTTATCTTTTTCATTTCAGAGCTTTGTTTTTGTTTATTGCAAGGAGATTAAAAACGTATGGCCCTTTGGTCATATAGATGATTATGCTTATGTATCATTTGAGTTCAACGACTCTTTCTTTCTTTCTTTCTCTTTTTCTTCCTCACATACTTTCCTCTCGATTTCTAGAGATTCTCTTCTCTCTTCCACTTCTCTATCATCTTTTTATTGTATTGTCAGCAGAGTGATGATAGGGGATTCTACAGTATTATTTAAAATTCATGAATTCGTTTAGAATTAGCTCTTATCTCATTATTACGTAAGTATTAATATCTTCATTAATTTCTCTTATTTTTTAAATTAAAAAAAAAAAAGAATTTAAAATAAAACTCAATTGTATGAAATATGTACTTATATACCGAAAAATGGATATTCCTTGCTCATTATAAGATAATCACTTATTTATAAATTTCGTGTAGGTCAATGATTTTCTTACATCAATATAATTGATCATTCTTTTATAAATACTTATTTCACCCTCCCATGAATGAATTTTAAAATAACCATCTTATAATATCCCATATTTTATGGGGTATTTTATAATTCTGTTGGTTTTTTTTTTTTTTTTTCAAGAAAAGTTGATGTGACAATGTTATAGAAAGAATAAGATTAAATGGCTGAATTTATTGTGAAATGACACTGAAAGTTTAAGACTTTAAGTTACCATTTCTTTTTTACTTCATGACATGGCATCTTACGTGTCATATGACACCTTAATTGCCACATCATCAGAATGCCACATCACTTCCCGAACATCATCCAAGGGTTCAAATGACCATTGAATTAAGACTATCAAAATATGAGGTAACTGGTAACATGAGAAACTCAAAAAATTAGAAACAGAAAAGATTCCCTTATTGGTGCAAGTTTCATACCAAATTGGTATGATTTTTTGTGTGAAACACTACTGTATCTCTAACCCACTGCACTAAATATTACACCAAAAAGAATATTTCTTATAATATTCTCTTTCTTTTTCTTTTATTATAATAATCAACAATTAATCTATTTCACTCATTTTTTTGTATATATTAATTAAATATTGGGAATGATATTTTTATTAAATAATAATTACTTTGAGAATTATACTAATTTAATAAAATTAAGCATTTATTTAATCAAATAAACATTACATTTAATATAGAAAAACATTACATCTAATATAAAATGATATTAAAAAAAAAAGAAAACAACAACACAAAAGTAAAATTCTATATTAATAGTAATTTAATTTTCCGAATTAGTATATTCTTCTTACAAATGATCAATTAATGCATTTCGAAGAGCATGATGAACTTCTGTATTCTTAATTTGTCTATGTCAAACAAGAAAATTTTGAAATAGGATATTTTCATCTATGATAATTTCAACTTTGGGAGTTGGTGCTTCCATCTTAGAAGATCCAGAACTAATATACCGAAATACTAAATTGTTATTTTAGTTTATGTTGTATTTTCTTTTAATTTTAATGTTTTTAAATTAGTATTAATTTTTATTTTGAGTTATTGTAGTTTAATATTTGCATTGAATAAAGTTTTGTTTTTAATTTTTTATCTCTTTTTGAATTATATAATTATTATGAATTTATTATTATAAATATTAATATAAATAATAATCAAATTAATTTAAATTTAAATGATAAAATTTAAATTAAAAAAATGTTGCTCCCGTTACTGTGCCACACCAAATTGGTGTGCATTTGACGAGCACGTAATGTAGGGGTGTTGTTGTTCCTGGTACCCGCACTTTTTGAAGGAACCTAACCGACTTGCCTTCCTTGAAATTTGGAATCTGGAACCGAACCGATGGTTCTGGCCTTGGGTACCTGCAACTGTAACTCGGTAATCAACCTTGCCTTCCGGCCTGGGTACCGTGAAAATTACATGACCCCTTAAAAGTTTTTAAAATGGCAAAAAACCCTTAAAAACTTACAAATACCCCCCACCTAGCACTTGTTAACAAAAATAAAATTACAAATTATAAATTCAAAATTACAAACTCCATTACTTTGTAAAGGTAGATTCTCAAAAGTCAAACCAACTTATTTTAAATGTTATGAAATATAAATATAAATGTATTCACATTACTTTTTCTACAAAAGTTTATATTAACCCCCCTAATCTTTAATTTTATTTTATATTAGTCTTGGTTCTGGTTCTGGTTTCTTTGATTCTGGTTCCTAACTATAGGAACCGAACCGAACCGAACCGCATAGTAACTGGCCAAAAATTTGGAACCGGAACCTACCATTGACGACGATCTGGTAGGAACCTAACCAAACCCTGTGGTACCTCGCTTGCCGGCCCAACCGGTTCTTTTGAACACCCCTAGTAACAGGGCACCAAATTGGTGTAGCAAGCGCTAGATTGGGGTTGAAATTTACACCAAAATAACGCAGGGTTGGAGATGCCTTGGAAAATGCTAGATCAACGCGCTACGACATAGATTCGATGGGTCTGTATCGTAACGCAATATTTTGATCAGATTCCGGTAGTGGTGGCCAGAATCTAGCACTGTAGTGACAGGGTGTTTTTGTTATTTTTCAAAATTTTTATATATTAGGGTATTTAGTCAAATTAGCAAACCTAAGAGGTTTTTTAGAAATTTTTAAATTTATAAAAAACTATAATATCAAATTTTCAAGGACATTCTAGTCTTTTCACTATTATCAAACAAAAATTACTAATAAAACATAACGAAAAATACCTATTTATCGTTACAAAACCTTTTAGATACCAATTATCGTTTCGAATTCAGCCATATTTCTCTTAATAAAACTCATGGATGTTCGTGAAAGAGAGAGTAATTACTTTAATATACAGTACATGAAGTAGGTGTGAAGTGATGGGTACATAGTGCAAAACTCGTTTTTGTCAGTTTTTTTTTTTAACTTTTTATTTGTTTTCTTATTTTTTTTAAAAATATATTTGTATATAATTTTATAAAATAAATACAATTTTAATAAAATATTATTTTTTTAGTTTTATAAATATTTAACTGACAGATATTATTATTATTTTTTTATTTTTTTCTTATTTTCATAATTTTTTGTTTTTGTTTTTAAAAAAATATATTTATATATAATTTCATAAAATAAATACAATTTTAATAAAATATTATTTTTTAGTTTTATAAATATTTAACTGACAGATATTATTATTATTTTTTTATTTTTTTATTTTTTTCTTATTTTCATAATTTTTTATTTTTGGATTTTTCTTATCTTTTTTTTGGAAATTATTTTTTTGTATAATTTTAAAAAATATATACAATTTTAATGAAACATTGTTTTGTAGTTTTATAAATATTTATTTATAGATATTATTATAAGTTTAAAAAATAATATATATAATTTTAATTTTTTTAGAAAAACACATACTTTAAAAGTGAAACCTCATCTGTAATTATAGAAATTGAAGATAGAGGTTCAAATGGCTAATTTCCAAGTTGGTTAAGTAATTTCATATGTTTGTAATTTAGGAGTGTAAGTAACATTAAGACCATCTCCAACCCATTGCACCAAATCAGTGTAATTTTTTTGTGTAAAATACTATTGCATCTCCAATCCACTGGACCAAATATTACACCAAAAAGAATATTTCTTAAAATATTCTCTTTCTTTTTCTTTTATTGCAATAATCAACAATTAATCTATTTCACTTATTATTTATATATATATTAATTAAATATCATGAATGATATTTTTATTAAATACTAATTACTTTAAAAATTATACTAATTTAATAAAATCAAGCATTTATTTAATCAAATAAATATTACATTTAATATAGAAAAATATTACATCTAATATAAAATGATATCAAAAAAAAAAAAAAAAACAACAACAACAATACAAAAGTAAAATTTCATATTGATAGTAATTTAATTTTCTGAATTAATATATTCTTCCCACAAATGATCAATTAATGCATTTCGAAGAGTATGGTGAGCCTCTTTATCCTTGATTTGTCTATGTCAAGCAAGCAAAATTAGTGTTAATTTTTATTTTGAGTTATTGTAATTTAATATTTACATTGAATAAAGTTTTGTTTTTAATTTTTCATCATTTTTTGAATTATATCATTATTATGAATTTATTATTATAACAAAAAATAATTCGGCTGAATGAACAATATCACACCAATTTAGTGTGAACAATATCACACCAATTTAGTGTTGATAAACAGTGATACACCAAATTTGGGATGATACTATTTATTCACGCCAAATTGGTATAACAAATGGCGCTGCATTGGAGTAGCATTCCAAATATATAACATGCGAACTGACAAGATTACCTTTTTACTGTTAAAACTAACGTCTGAATTTAGCGATGGGAGAAAATGTTTTTTTTCAAAGTTTATGGGTAGGAAAATGTAAGTGCGGAAAACTTTAGGCGGAAAAAGTTATTTACTCTAAGTTTTGACCAATTCCAAAAATTTGTCAGCGGATTAGACCCATTGGCCGTTACCCATACGGTTACACAGATCCACACAATTCTACCAAGGCACTGCTTGCTCTCTGTGACAGAGATCCACACAAACTCCAGGTAGGTGCACTTCTCCGAGTCAACGTAAATCTCTCTCTTCTCCTTTTTAGGATCTCTGTATTCTATTTGCCTGAACTAAACCAAGCACAAGTTTTCTGTTTTCACCACATCCGCTCTAGACTTTTCTTTTTTTCATTTTTTCAGGATTGAAAATCTCGCATACTCTATATCAAGGCCTACTTGCAAAATTTAGGTACGTATTTCTCAAAGTTTATGTTGCTAATTAAGTTGTTGTGTGTGTGTATATATAATATTAGGGCATCTCTAACTCACGCCATTTTGGCGTGGGTTGTTGCTCCAACCCACGCCAAACGCCACGTCATTTTGGCGTGGTACTGTAGCACCAATAAATTTTTTTTCTTTTTTTTTTATTTTGCTTTTTTTTGTTTTTTTAAATTTTGTTAAGTTAATTTGAGTATTAAATTTTACATCAAAAATCACACCAAATTTGATTATTTGTATTTAATTTAATTTGATTATTATTTATAATAATAAATTCATAATAATGATATAATTAAAAAAAATGATGAAAAATTAAAAATATAACTTTATTCAATGCAAATGTTAAATTACAATAACTCAAAATAAAAATTAACACTAATTTAAAAACACTAAAATTAAAAGAAAATACAACATAAATTAAAATAACAATTTAGTATTTCGGTAGATTAGTTCTAGATCCAATAAGATCATCAAAATATTGAAAAGAACTAGAGTTATTAAATTAGTATAATTTTTAAAATAACTATTATTTAATAAAAATATCATTCCCAATATTTAATTAATATATACAAAAATAATGAGTGAAATAAATTAATTGTTGATTATTACAATAAAAGAAAAAAAGAATATTTTAAAGAATATTCTTTTTGGTACAATATTTAGTGTTGTAGGTTGGAGATGGAATAGTGTTTTGCACCAAAATTTGCACCAATTTGATATAATTTTACACCAAATTGATGCAATGGGTTGGAGATAGTCTTAAAGATAATAAACTCGATTCGAGAGGTAGAAGAAAGGGAAAAAAGAGGAACTTTGAAATGGGAAAATATTATTTAGAGGGTAAAATCTGTATGGCCTAAGCTACTAAAATATCATTATTTATGTGTTGAAAAGATATTTTAGCTAAACAAAACTTATATATGTATATAGATCTGGCCAAAAAAATCTGGCCATTTCTGGCCGGATCCAGATCCATTAGTGACTTAAAATATAGGGGTGGCTATTTTTCAGGTAAGTCTATTAACTCTCTACATTTTAAATCTTTCATATAGTTTATAAGGAGCCACTTCTATGATGGGGCATAACTCAGGAGAATAACTATGATCTATCATATGCATGATAACACCAGGGCGGTTAGGTCTGAATAATATTAGAGACAATAGTGAATTCAATACTACTACGGTCTACAGACAAGTTATTTTTCAGCAATATAACTAAACAAATTTTCCTTTTTATAAAAAATAAATAGGAAGATGGAAAGGTAAAAGCTGCTAAAATTCAATGACATAAATATTATATGCAAGAAACTCCTAAATATCTCCTTCTGTCGGGTGAGTATATAATTTGCTTATCATGATTTGTGAACATCAATCCACAGATCAGATACAAGCATGGCTTTGGCAATGGTGCCTGTGCTAAATGGCACGTCAAATCTAGTACTCAAAGCTTTGCAAAATGAAGCCTAGTTTGCACTTGACTTTAAAGCTCAGTTGGAGGAAATGAAGACAAAGCTTGATCCTATGAAGGCCTTCCTGTCAACTTACAACCTCAGGAATCATGGAGATTTTCTCCATGGTGCTGCGTGATATGAGAAACCTAATTTATGAAGCTGATGACATACTTACAGATTGCCAACTTAGAGATGAATATCGGAAACATGGATCATCACCTTCAGAAGGGAATTTCGCCTCGTGGATTGAAATTTATGTATGAAACAAGAAACTGAAAAAATATTAACGATGGATTAAGAAAATGGAGGCTAGTTTACAGACATATTTGGTAGCAGAAGCCAAACTCGATTATAAAGCAGACAATCAAGGAAAAAGAAATATCTCGCAGGAATATTATGACCCATCTGAGATAATTGGGTTGGAGAATGATATTGAGAAGATAAAAGGATGGATGTTTAGCAGTAATGAGGAACTTCGCCATGTTGGCATTGTGGGGATGGGGGGTTTGGGCAAAACTACCATTGCCCGGAAATTATTCAATGATAAAGACGTAATTCATCACTTTCATAAGACGATTTGGGTGACTGTGACTAAAAATTTCACTGAACAACGGATTATGAGAGGGATGTTGGAACAGTTAGGAATGAAATGCTCTGGATTTGAGAAACGCGAACTGTTGCCCCAAATTAAAAAAATGCTTACCGATAACAAATGTCTTATTGTCATGGATGATGTCTGGAAAGTGGATTTAGATTGGTGGGGCAGGTTATGCTGTCAAAGCAGTATCTTCATCATCACATCTAGGAGGGAAGATGTTATAAAGAAAATGGGAGTCGAGGACTCAAGGATCCATCAACCCAGACCTTTAAACAAAGAGGAAAGTTGGTCATTACTTTGCAAGTATGCATTTTCCAGAAGCAAGGGACGATGCTACGATGAAGGGTTAGAAAGGGAAGGAAGAGAAATCTTGGAGAAATGTGGGGGACTTCCGCTAGCAATCAAGACAATTGGAGCTTTACTTGCCCCTAAAAGTGATTCCCCAAGACTTGGAAAGAGATTTGTCAAGATTTTCACCAATTGGCAACCAAAGGAGACGACACTGCTTCGGTGACATCTTCTCTTAAACTGAGCTACGATGACCTCCCTGCTCATCTAAAGTCATGTCTATTGTGTTTCTCCATTTTCCTTGAAGACTTTACAATACATGCTGAACAAATAGTACTTTGGTGGGTGGGAGAGGGTCTCATTCTGGGTGATGAGAGAAAGACAGCTATTGAATTGGGATATGAATATCTTTCACAACTAGCCAGGAGATGCCTCGATTGAGGTTGAGAATCGACGAGGCTATGATGGAATGATCTATAGTTGCAAGATGCACGATCTGGTTCGAGATATGACCATTGACATCGCGAAGGATGAGGCGTTTGGTAGCTTTGATGAGCAATGCAACCAGCAATTGACTGAGGATTCAAGATGGTTGGGTTTCACCAGTGACATGGATCCAAAATCATTGAAAAATAGTTCAAAGTTGAGGGCATTGTTACTGATTTCAAGTCACTCTGCTTCCCCTGATTCGAGTTCGGATTATGTTTCCTTTGATAGGACTTTGAAGTTGCTTAGGTCGCCGGTGCTCGATTTCTCCCGTCTACGACAAGCGGTCCACTTGAAGATCTCTTTAAATGGATCTGCTCACTTAAACGCCTAACATATCTCAACTTAAGTGGAGTTGTAGACCTAAAAGAAGTACCGTACTTAATAGGAAAGCTTCGCAATCTCCGAACTTTGGTTTTGAGCGAATGCAATAATTTAGCCAAACTAGATCCAGCAATTACTAATTTGAAGAAGTCGATTCTCCGGATGTAGGATTTTGTTGTCGTCGCAATACCTACCGCTTGGACTAGAGAAGCTAGTGAATCACAGGAACTTTCTCTGGATTTAGGATAGTGAATCAAAGCAATGACAAAGTCTGTCGACTTGAGCTCCAGAGCCTAAAGCAATTAAGAGTTCTAGGAATGAATATAAATGAGAAGTGAAATTTTGTTGTCGTCTACTGATACTAGTGAATGCGGGAACTTTACGGATTTAGGATAGTGAATCGGGGAGGCAGTAACGAGTCAGTCGACTTCGAGCTCCGAGCCTAAAGCAATTAAGAGTTCTAGGAATGAATATAAATGAGAAGTGAAATCTCGAAAATGAATGCAATGTCTTGACAAAGCTTGAGAAACTTAAGGTTCTAGTTATTGATGCAGATGATTGTAAAGATAAGAGCGTTTTTGAGAATCTCGATCGACTTTCCCCTCCTCCAAGTCTTAAGGAGCTTTATCTTAAGCGCTACCGACATGAAACTCTACCAAAATGGATCAATCCTAAGCAGCTTTCAAGTTTGCTCTATCTCCGTCTTGAACATGTAGATGCTGTCCAGCTCCAGATGAGTACTACAAGTGAATCTGAGGGTATCAGCACCTCCAAATGGAAGCTTGAAGGTCTACGTTTAAAGTACATGGCATATTTACAACTGGACTTGAAGAACTTAGAGCAGGATTTGCCTTTCCTAAATTATGTTGAGGTCAGTTTCCGTTACAATCTGAACAACTTACCCGAATCTGACAAATTACTACCTATAATTTGGACGAAGAATCAAGGTCGATTAGTGAGAACTCAGTGATGGTAAGTTCACAAGAAATTGTGAGTTGAAAGACACTTTTCTCTCTGTTTCCTACATTTTATGGTTGGATAATTATAAAACGTAGGAAATAGAGAGAGAAAACTTGTTATGTATAAAATGTAGGAAATAGAGAGAAAAACTTGTTATGTGTATTGTTGTTTATTGAGCTGAGCGAATGCATGTAGAGTGATGTTGTTGGTTTGCTGGTTTACATATATTTAAACTTTTCAGTTTGCTTGGCTTGTTCAAACTTTGAAAAGGCATATATAATGGACACTTTGGTTTGTTCTCCTCCCTTCATGAGTGTCTTTTATAGTTTCTCTGTCGATGTTGTAGGGTTGCTCGGTAGTTTATATTTTGGTGGAGACAAAGAAATTTGAGAGATTTGTTAACATCCAAAAAAAAAAAAAAAAAAATCTCTCGGTGTTCCAAAGGTGATGGAGTGCAAGAGAGAGGTCAAAGAGTAAGAGAAAAAGAAAGCGAGAAAAAAATGGTAATATTAGAATTACAACTCAATCTCATAACTGTGACAGTTAATATTTGATCAGCTCGCAACGAGTCTCGTTTGTCCAATTACGATCTTACAAATTATAAACTATTACGTCGAGGTTATGAAAGAAAGTTTGTAAGATTAAATTGTGAGTTAATTTTTACTGAGAAAAAAATATGATTCCCGTCTCAAAAATTGAGTGTGTGAGTTGTGAGTGGATGTACAAGGGATTAAACTATATGCACCAATTATCAATACTTGGATGAGTATTATATTGTTGAATCAATGCAAGGCATTGGGAGAAAAAAGCTTTTGAGAAAAACTTATAAGTATTTTCTGAAGAACTGCTTTTTAAGAAATATGGGAATTAAGTTTATTTTCAACAAATATGAGGGACTTCGTGTTCTTAGGGGTTAAGGGTTTCTCTACCCTAAAGTTTAATCAAATAATAAAAGCTCCCCTAATATTTCAGAAATAATATAAATCTCCTCACTGTTAGACTTTATAGCATAATAAATTAATAAATCTTTACGAAATTATCTCATTATAGTTTATTTTAACACCAAAAACTTGACGGCAAGGGGATTTTCAAAGAATTTTTTGTAATTTACTTAAATTTAAGGGGGATTTTTGTTATAAACCCTTGTTTTTAATTAATAGTGGATAACAAGATTATAAATGTTTTTTTATGAATGGAAACAGATTTATGTCTTGCTTAACTTATATGGAAGTTAATTTAGTAAAACCATCAATAAGGTAAGGAAATCTAAGAATTTCATGGAGAAACCTAAATATTTATTCCATTAATAAATAAGTTTAACTTGTTTTTTCTTTATAAATTTCTGAGACCTCCCCTAGGTTTCATAATATCTTGCTACTCCCCACAGGTTTTAGAAACTATAAACCTCCCCCTGAGGTTTTTCCCTTACCAACCTTTGTCACATTATATTTGCAATGCTCAAAGGTAAACCAGCCATTCCTTATTTTCTCCGCTTTCCAAATCCAACGGCTAAAAAACATACAAAACGTAAAACCATCTTCAAATCAAACGGTTACAAACCATACGCCACGGGCCCCACCATGTCGGTGCCTCAGCATTAAATCCCGCCGCGTCTAGCCCACGACACGTCATCACCCAAAATCCTCCTCTATAAATTATAAAATGCCTCCAAATTCTCAACGCACAGTTCAACACAAACACAACTCAAAAGTCCCAACGGTTACAGTATGAAACGATATTGTCCTTATCTTCTCCTCTCCGTCCTGCTCCTCCCTCTCATGGCGGCCGCCGCCCTCCGTCCAGGCCCTCTGGTGGGCGGGTGGAGCCCCATAAAGGACCCCAAAGACCAGCACGTGGTGGAGATCGGGCAGTTCGCGGTGAGCGAGTACAACAGTCAGTCGAAGACCCAGTTGAAGTTCCAGCAGGTGGTGAAGGGGGAGACGCAGGTGGTTTCCGGAACCAATTACCGGCTTGTACTGGCAGCGAAAGATGGAACTACGGCGAAGAATTACGAGGCCGTCGTGTGGGAGAAGCCATGGGAGCACTTCAAGAACCTCACTTCGTTTAAGCCTGTTAATTAATGCGTTTTGATGTCTGCGTGTAATGTAAGAAAGAAAAACCGGTTCCTGTAATCAAAGTTTTTATTGATATGATAATGAGAATAAAGATTATTTAAAAGTACTAAGAGATAGAGATAAAGATCTTTCATTTTCTTTTATCTGTTCATTTTTTTATTATTATTATTGTTGTTGATAAGATTGCTTCTGGAATTTTCACGAACGTGAGAGAGATGGTGAGACTGACAAGTATTAAACACAGAATTAGTGGGGTTGGTCACTAAGAAGGAAGAAGGACGGTCGGCGGTGGTTAACTGATATTATGACTGGACAAAGTTTCACGTTATTGGTGAGAGTGAATCACAATTACTTTGCCACCCCTAAACTTTGAAAAAAATAATTCTGAACCATCGTTGAAGTTGAACATTAGTTTTAACAGTAAAAGGCATTTTTGTCGGATCTTATAGTATATATTATAGGGTTAATTTTTTTACACCCCTGCACTGTAAACACATAAAATTACTTTCTCCAACTTAGAAATTATTCCTTTTAACTCATATCTTCAATTCTTGTAATTACAATCCAGGTTTCATTTTTAAAATATGCGTGTTTCTAAAAAAATTTAAAATTGTATATATTTTTTTAAAACTATAATAATATATGTCAATTAAATTTGTATAAAACAACAAAACAAAATTGCATTAAAATTGCAAATATTTTATGAAATTATATAAAAATAAATTTTTTTTTTTAAAAAGAAGGAAACTGAAATATTGTAAAAAAGAAGAAAAATCTAAAAATAAAATATTATGAAAATTTGGAAAAAAAATAGTTGGCCAGAATTGCACCTAGCTATCCTGGCTGGGTGCGATTCTGACTTATTTGCACTTGACTAAGTGGGAATTAGATTTCGGCCAACTATTTTGTTCTCAGTTTTTTATTTTTTTTTCAAATTTTATAAATTTTTTTTGATTATTTTATTTTAATAACCTATTTTATTTTTTAAATTTATTAATCCTAAAAATAATATAAAACAAACTAGGGGTGAAAAATATATTTAATAAAGTTTGGATGAGAAAATGTTATACAGCTTTGTTAAAATTTTAAAGTAAAATAGTAAAGGGTATTATAGTCTTCTCATACTTTTACCCCTGTCAGGTACCAGAGTCCATTGACAGAGATTGACTATGGGTGAAAATTTGTTTTTTTTCAAAGTTTAGGGGGTGCAAAATAGTACAGAAAACTTTGGGTGGGAAATGTCACTACTCACTCTTGGTAATATGAGTTGTCAAACTCGTCTAATCATGTGATTATGTTCAATATGCATATTAATGATGACGACAGGTACATACTAAATTTATGTCTACCACATTTATTTAAAATAACTATTTTATTCTTTTTATATTTTTCTTAATTATGTGATTCAATTAGAAACATAATATTATTCGTTCATTATATATAGGATAATATTATATTTATAAACTTTTTATATATATTTTCTCTTATAAATTTATGTGATAAAAAATATTTGGTGATTTTAAATTTAAAATAAACTTTTATATAATCATTTATTGTCATCAAAATTTTGTAAGTAAAAACTTATATATATATATATATGGACAAGACTAGCCTGACAAATAAGTTAAAGATTATTGGCTTGATAAATACTTAATGAGAAATAAACTTGTCCAACGACTATAGTCAATCCTTGGTCCCGTGATTATTTTAGACTATGACTATTGTGGATATTCACCCGTGATTATCAATTTTTAATATTCGGAATAATTCAATTTAACAATAATGGTAGCCAATTGATGGTCTTGCATCTACACTGTTGAGAGGAATATCAGAAGATGGGATAGGTTTTGCAAATTTTCTCATCCTGCATATCGATCCACTCTCAAACATACAAATTTAGAGATGGTTCAGAGAATCCCATATAACTCAAGAAAATCTAACGAACACCAAAAGAAAGAGACGAAGAGAAAACTCTCTTGCTCTCAAAATAATACATTGCTTGAAACGAAAATAACCTATCATTAGCCAACTTTATATAAGAGTTCACAAGTAAATCTAACGGTCCAACTTTATATACAAATCTAATAGATTAGACAATCAAGGTTAATCATATCAGAATAAGAATCATAATCTTATTCTGCTATTTATTAGTATATTATCTAGATACTCTTTGAATTAAGCCTTTTTTTTTTTTTTTTATACTGGAGGTGTTCAGGCCTAGGGCTCTGAAGTTAACAACCGAATAACTATTTAGTAGTCATCTTTATCAGTAATCGAAATGAATCAAACTCAAAACCTCTTAAATAATACATCCAAAAGTTCCAATTAATTAGAAATAAACCTCTCGTCATAGATTGGCAAATAGACCTCTTAATTTGGGTTGGACGTGTCACTAGCAATGCTAGTTGGAAATTGAAATTTGAGGTTCCAAGAGACAAATACTTAACATGATCAATACGTAAGAGGCCATCCATCATTTTCATTTCTGATCGCCCACTTATTGTTCAATCCAGCTGGCCCGCAGCCAAATTGATTTATTATTTTAGTCATTAATGTTATGATTAAAACGTCTAGCTGTAGACTGTTTTTGATAATAAGAAATCTGATAATTGGTGAGGAACGAAAGAATAGACCGAAAGTCTAAATACTGTGGGCAAGGCATGTGATATTAAAGGTAAGCTCTCATCCCTTGGATGGACTGCAAAATTGAAGCTAGCTGGCCATCACCAATATACACAACTTGGTCACATCTCACATGCCTATCTCAAATCTTTCATGTCCAATATCATTGACTTTCTATTCTGTTAATTCACATGTCCAATATGCATCTGGATAATCTTAAATCTGTTTCTTATGTTGAACTTTAACCCATGATGAAATATGCATTTGGTGCGTTGGGTTGGAGGTAACGGAATATTACTGAGGTTATATCATTTTATATTACTTGATTATTATGTTTGGTCGTCAACTAATATAAGGTTCCGGGAATCTTGCATTACCAATAGCTGTTACTGTTGGTAATATAGAAGGTAATCTGATTACCTTCATTTTCTTAAGTATTGTAAGATTATTAAGGTAATCTTATTTTTGTTATAATTTTATCCCTTATTAATAAAAATTTTGGATAATAATGCCTTTATTTTAAAATAATTTTACATTAATATATCATTCCAATTTTACCATTATTTAATTAAATTTTTAGACAATAATGCCCTCATATTTAAAACAAATTACAGACCACCACTGCCACCCAACCACCACAGCCAACAGTGGGCCAACCATCACGTACTGCCACCGGAAAGTCGTCGGAGTCCCTAAAAAAGATCGAGATTCGGTGGGAGGCTTTGGAAGGCTTTGATATGGCCGTTTTCGACCATATTGATGGCCAAAAACAGCCATATCGAAGCCTCGTGGTCACAATGAGCTACTCATGGTGACTTTCGGAGACTTCTGGCGATGGTTTGCGGTGGCAGCAGGCAGCGACAGAGGGTGGGGATGATTTCATCATAAATTAAAGTTTTATATAAGTGGGGTGTTTTAACTAAATCTGAAATACTAGGGGTTAAAAGAAAATTATTCAAAAATTAATAATAAAAATAATATTATATTAATATTTTAAAAGGGGACAATTTATTAATTTAAATAACATACTCACTAATTTATCCAACCATATTAATATAACATACCAACCAATTAACCAAACACATTTTTCTAAAGATTCTCAATAATCTTCAAGGTAATATAAGATTCCAATAATCCAACATTCCCTGAACCAAACGCTACTTTTAAGCTATCTAAGCGATGTGTGATGTGTTTACAGCTTGTCAATGAAAACCATTTGGTTCTTGTAGAAACTGATTTCTCTGCATATGAGATTTCTAGCCTGGGATAATATACAGTAGCATATTAAAGAGCTCCTATCACACTTCTGTGTAGAATAACATCATGTAGTGAACTTTATCCCCGGAGAAATATAATGAAAAATGAGCTATAATTAAGAACAACAGGAAGCTAAGCTAAGCTGGAGGTTGAAGACAATGAATAGTGCATTCTGCAACTCTGTTTTCATTAATGAAGAATAAGAACTGGTTAATTTCCTTTATACACAAACTATGGAATCGTCTACAGAAGGAAGTTATGGCTAAGTTACTGAGTTTACGACTCACTGTAATTTACACTCCAAACAAAACTATCCTCTCTCTTTTCATGTTTAAACGATTAGAATTCCATACGAAACTCTCTTTTACGAATACAAATTTACTTCTTTAAAAACATATATAACAATATTTCTACTATAAAAGCCCCTTTGAATGCCTGGTTATTAGAAGCAATTTAGAAGTTAATATTTATTTATTTTTACTGTGAAAACATATATCTTACGATGAAGAAGCAAAGTTGTGTTGATCCTCTTGATCTCTGCCATGCTCCTCCTCCTCCTCTTGGCCACAGACTGTGTCGTCCGAGCACAGACAGGCAGCAATTTCCCAATAACGAACATCAAAGAACCCTACTTGCAAGAGGTGGGGCAGTTTGCAGTGAAGGAGTACAACAGAGAATCAAAGGGTGAGTTGAAGTTTGTGAAGGTGTTGAACGGCGAAGAGCAGGTGGTGGCTGGGTATAGTTACAAGCTTGTCTTGGCTGCAGAAAATGGCTCCGTCACCACCAATTATGAGGCCGTTGTTTGGGCGGATCCATAGCAAGTCACGCACCTTGTTTCTTTTAATCATGTTATAGATAATTAAGAGCTGAGATTTAAGCTTGTTATCTGTAGTATTGTTATGATATAGAGAATTATAATATAATAAAAGTTCTATTTGAAATTTGATAATCGTAGGCACCACCAGAATACGTTTCTTTTCGACGCAAGCATTGTCCCGTAGCAGGGTTAATTTGTTGAAAATCCTTATTGTAACATGCTATCTCACCCCTGAAGGATTAGTCGCGATACGTATAAACTGATATGAACATCTATTATCATAAAATAAATAAAAAAACGATCGGATGCATTTGGTTTATTATTTTAGATAGGATTTTAGGAATAATATTTGGTAGTTGCATAAGAGAGTATTACAAGGTAAAATTTAAAATTTTCTAAAAAACCTCATAGGTTTGTTAATTTAATTAAATACCTTAATATATAAAAAATTTGTAAAATGACAAAAACACTCTCACCACCCGCAGTGCCAAATTTCGGCCACCACCGCCGTCTCTACCGCTAGATGTAGCCGTCACGGCCGCAAAAGTCTATCGTTGGCCATGCTGACGGCCAAATCGGTGAATTGCTGGCCAATTACTGTCATGGTGTAAGCCGTTGTGACAGATTCCGGCTACTACCGTTGTCGGAATCTGGCAAGTATGGGTGGATGGGGGTATTTTTGCTAATTTTTAAACTTTTTTGGGGGTATTATGAAATTAATAAACCTAAGGGGTCTAAAAGGAATTAAAAATACAGTAATATTTCTCAAATAATGTGCCAAACAATATTTCGGGAAGAATAATACTACACATACATCATTTCCATACAACATTTTTCATACAACATTATGTGGCAAGATGTGATTAGGTGAAAGTTTAATTTTAACTTTAAATTAGCCAATCATATCTTGCCACATAATGTTGTATAGGAAATGTTGTATGAAAATGATGTATGTGTAATATTACTCCTTTAGGGTGTAGGATTAGGAATATGGATAATAATATAGAACCAAACTCACCATGTTATCTCGAAGCACCTCAATGTCACAAAGGCCAACAACACCGGGACAGCAGCCTCAGTGCCTATTCCAATAAAGGATTCTCGTGATTGGCATCATTTCGATTATTTTATCATATTATCAACAATTTAGTGATTGATATGAGAGGATTTTGAGATGGAGGAATTTTGGGAGGAATGAAAGAAGATTAATGAATTAAAAGTCTAAAACATAGTGGGTTGGTAAAGCAATATTGAATGAGTGGAGATTGGAGAAGGCATGTGATTGTGAAGTTGGAAACTAAAGGAAAGCTCTTATCTCTTGGGTTGGGTGGCCTGCAAAATTAAAGCTATTTAGCTGGTTGGCCACCATATATATATATATATACACACATGTATGGTTACCTCTTTATCTATCTTTTAATAAACCAAACATAATGTACATTTTGTTTCTAGGGTAACGAATAACTTACATACGTAAAACCTAATAATCACAGTGTGGAATGTAGGAAGTTTATAAGTTAATTAAGCTGGAGGTTGAAGACAATGAACAGTAAATGAATTTTGTAACTCTATTCTTCTAAGATTAATGAAGAATTAGAACTGGGTTCCTTTATATACACACTATGAAATCATCTACAGAAGGAAGTTATAGCTAACTTCCTGAATTTACGAATCACAGTAATTTACACTCCAAACAAAACTACTATCCCCTCTCTTTTCATGTTTTAATTATTAAAATTCCACACGGTCTTCCCTAAATCATTATATATAACACTATTTCTACTATAAGAGGAAGTTAACATTATGTTTTACTGTGAAAATATATATTACTACGAAGAAGCAAAGTTGTGTTGTTAGTTCTCTTTTGATGAAGAAGTAGAGCAGGGCAACAACCCTCCTTTCCACTCAGTTGAAGAATTGAACCTAAGATTTTGTGTTTATCTATATTATCTCCAATTCGTTCTAATCATCTGGATTACACACGAATGAGTTCATAAAAATGTTTCTCAACATGAAAATATAGCGTCACAACATGTTAGTATATTACAACACAATAAAAATCATATTATGAACAATATTGCCTTGATAAACAAAGGATTATTGTGATTATTTTTCTCATATTATGAACAATTTAATGATTAATGTGAGTTGATATTGAGATGGAGAATTCGGCAGAGGAATGAGAGAAGATTGAAAGTTGGTAAAGAATTGAAGGAGTGGGGAAAGGCATGTGATTGTTGAGTTGGAAATTAAATGAAACTTCTGTATCTCTTGGGTGGATTGCAAAATCAATACTAGCTGCCTAATTGGCCACCACATATATACACAACGCCTATCTCTTTCTATCTTCCAATAAACCTTACATAATATTCTTTTTTTTTTTCTCTTACTAAACCCAATAACTGTCTCTCTTGCGACTCGAAGACAATACTTCTTAAATATAGATAACGTCAATAGCTAAAGGTTTGTCATTCGGCTACAAACGAAAAAGGTCTAACGTAATATTCATTATTAATAATAATTAAAAAAAAAAAAACAGAAAATATGAAGGACAAATTGATCCTATAAAAACTAAAATAATTTATGGGTTATGTTTACTATTAATGTCAAAGGTTAAAATATAGCATTGTCTAGCTTTTAATTAAGACAAGTTGTTTAGCGTGTGTCCAGCACAGACACTCTGTAATAGATAGAGGTTTACGAGAATGTCAAACTTCTTGTTTGTTTATTTTAATAGTTTTATGAATTTAGTATCCTCTTTTAAGATAAACTTTTCTTTATATATATATATATATATATATATATATATACAAGAATCTATAGAAATAAAATAAAGTCTAATTTAAAATTGTATTTAATGCTTTCTTTTTTAAATGAATATAAAAAGTTTTCAAAATTATTTTCTAAAAATAGAAAATGAAATATACATTTATAGAAAAAGTGTTATTTTAACCATTGTTCTAAAATCCCAAGCGAACTGGTCGGTCAACCGATTTGATTGGACTCTTATTTGTTCTGGTACATCTTGAACCTGATTACAACAGTTGAATCAGATTGACCAAGAGTTGAATCGGCGAAACAATATCGAATCATCAGTTTAACCACAGAGTCAGAGAATCGGTGACTAAACCGCAATCCTACTTCCTAAAATTAAAATCCCTAAATTCTATTCTTCAATCTCAGTCTTCAATTCTTCAATTTATTTTATTTATATTATATTATTATTTAGATTTTAGATTTAGATGAGATTATTTTAGAAATTTATTAGAATTTTAAAATTTTGTTATACCATGTTGATCTCACTGGTCCAACTCGCGGTCGACCATCCTACCTTGAAATCGACCTCGAGTCTTACAACATTGGCTTTAACACGTGGATTCAGGGCACATGTTAAGAATATTACAAAAAAACAAAAGATTTACTTATTTCGATATATATCTCGCAGAAAAATAAAATTATAAAATATATAGGCTTCGTTTGGTGGGATTTTGGGAATGCTATTTTTAGTATTCCCAAAAAAGTTAAACAGTAAAATACCCAAAAACTCACAATATTATTCAACTTTATTTAACATTTTTTAAACCTTCTAAATTTGTTAATTTAATTAAATACCCCTAAATATTTTTAATATTTTTGTTACGGCGACTCCGGTCACCCTCCGACGGTGGTGGCTGGCTGTCAGTATTTGAGGGTGGATTGGGGGTGTTTTTGTTAACTTTTAATGTTTTATTATAAGGGGTGTTTTGTAAAAAAACAAACATAGGGGGTATTTTAAAATTTGTAAATTCTACATCGTAATACTTACTCAATTCAACTTTTTTTTTAACTTTTTTCAAAAAAAATTTTCCAAAAACATAAAATTGTGAACCAAACGGATACATAATTATAATTTTTTAATAATTAATAAGTTAAATTTTTTGTTCAATATATAAATATAAAAGGGATGGTCCACAGAGTAACTACCAAGTAGAAAGCAGCAGGGAACGTAAAGCCCAAAGGCAAAGCCGTTTTGACTCTCCACGACACATCTCCTAAAATTAATCTAATCCAGACCACCTCTCTTCTCCTTCATCGTCATCATCTTCTTCACCGTTCTTTTGTAATAACACTCAATCAAATCCAATTTACCTATAAAATATCCCTCCAACACGGTTCGGTGGTTCCTACGGAAAGCATAGGCATCTGTGTGTCGAAGCCCACAGCTGCGGCACGCAGAGCCTCTTCAGCCGAGCTGATTCAGAGGCTCTCGAACCCAGCCCTACCACCACCACCAGCACGACTTCCACCGCCAGCACCTCCGACTTCTTCTTCTACTTCCATTTACCCCGAATCTAAACGAAAACTTAGAACTACAAAAATTAACAAAGAAATGAAAGGCCTTTTCAAATCTAAGCCACGTACCCCCGTCGACGTCGTCAGACAAACTCGCGATCTTCTTATTTACGCTAGCAGCGGTTCTGATATTCGTGAATCCAAGCGCGAAGAGAAGGTTTGGGCTTTTTTTTTTTTTTTTTTTTTTATTTGTTTTGATTTCAATTGGATTGTACTAATTTTGTTTTTTCCGTTTTAATAAGTTGAATTAGCTGAGGATGAGTGTTTTCAAAGTTTAATCTGCGGTGTTGTGCTTTTGGGTGGCTGGAAAAAGCTGGGTTTTGGTTAAAGTTTGGATCTTTTTCCTTAATTATGATATTTAATGTCACTATGGATTGAGCAACAAAATGGTATAGAATTTGACCCTAATTGAATGTAATGGTTTTGGGTTGTAGTATCTCTACATTTCTTTGTGTACCTTGGAAAGTTTTTTTCAGTTTACCCCTTTTTAAGTTTTGTGTTTTTGTTAATCTGCATTGGATTTCAGATTTTTAATTGCCTTCTGGTTTCATTTAAGATTACGAGATATCTCTCTGATAAATTGCTGGAAAATGAGAATTTTATATTCGCTATTTGGCTAGCTTCGCAATTGCTCTATAAGCGGTTTTCCAAACTGTCCATTCTGTGAAAAGTCATTGTGTAGTGTTTAAGAGTTTTCCTCTTGATGTGAATTGCTCCTACCTGTTTTTCTTGATTCAAAATATGCTTTTGAATTAGGTTTATGTTTCAGTTTATTTATTTGAGAAAGATCTCCATCATTGCAAGTCTGGAGTGTGAAAGTAATAACCTTTTCTATATTGCATTTTGTTTTATGCAGATGGCAGAGTTATGTAAAAACATAAGAGAGATGAAACAGATACTTTATGGCAATAGTGAATCTGAGCCAGTTTCGGAGGCTTGTGCACAATTGACTCAGGAGTTCTTCAGGCAAAACACAATGCGGCTTTTGATCACATGTCTCCCAAAATTGAACTTAGAGGTAACCATTATATAGCAAAGTTGAACCAACTCTCCAATTTCCTTGCTCTTTTTTCTTTAATTTGGTGTGTGTAGTTAATTCATTCATTTGTTAATACATTTGCATCTTCTATGACTTACTAAAAATTTCATTGCTCAAGTTAAAGTGTAAAATTCAAAGCAGCAAGACTTGTAAATATATCGCAAAATTTTCCTATCTCATTTATAATGACAGGGATCACATTTTGCAGGCCCGAAAAGATGCCACTCAGATTATTGCTAATTTACAAAGGCAACAAGTGCAATCAAAGTTGATTGCATCTGATTACTTGGAAGCAAATATGGATCTTTTGGACATTTTGATATCAGGGTAAGCTGACAAAGGAAGATATTTCAGCAAAGTCATATATGTCAATTTCATTGTTTATAGTGTTTTCTAATTGTTGGAAGCTGTTTCTCTAGTTATGAGAACACAGATATGGCTTTACATTACGGTGCTATGCTGCGGGAGTGCATTCGTCATCAGACTATTGCAAGGTTAGCAAGTGAACCGGATTGCACTATTTCATTTGTTCACCTGGCAGTTAATGTAAATCGTCATCTTCTATTGTCAAGTGAAATTTAACATCATATGCTGAGAAATATGTGCAAACTGAAATGTCGGAAGAGTAAAAGGCACATTGCAGCGTAATTTTCCTTCAATGCCTGATGCTAATCTGTTAGAATCCCTTAGCACGATACTCTGTTTTAAAGTTTTGGTAAAGATATAATTGTTTATCCTGATTGAAGTTGGTTTCTTAAGATAAAATCTGTGTACCACATGTATATCAAATTCAAGCTAATGACTGATTGCACTTGTTGAGGTTTTTCTGAATGACGCATATGCTCCCTTATTGTTGTTGCAGGACAATCATATAGGTGTTTTGATCTAGATCTTCAAATTGCTTTATTTATTTATTATTATTATTTTTGATAAATAGGTTTCCTGAGTGCTTTAGTATCTTTGGTTTGATTTACAGGTATGTGTTGGAATCACAGCACATGAAGAAGTTCTTTGACTATATACAGCTTCCAAATTTCGATATTGCTGCAGATGCTGCTGCAACTTTTAAGGTTGAATAATTTAGCAAACTTCATTAACTAGGATATTGTCGTAGTCTGACTATGCAAATTTGCAGCCATTATATTTCCTAGTAATACACTTGCAGTTGCAATACTTAGATATGATGATATTAATATCCTTCGTTTCAGGAATTGCTGGTAAGGCATAAATCTACTGTGGCCGAATTTCTTTCTAAGAATTATGACTGGGTAAGTGTTGCTTCCATAAGATTCTAAATGAATCTTCTATGCATACATGTCTGTGTATGTCTATGCCCACATGGGCACCAGAGGAAAAGCATGCTTTGCATCTTGTGGTGTACTTTGCAAGAATACCAAAAGTAGATAAGGTAACTCAGTGAGGAGAACAGGAATATAAATTGGGAAATGCCTTGTATAACTCCAGTAGAAGATTATTTCTGTTCCCTTTCCAATTTCATTTCCATACCTCTTGTTTGCATGTGAATTAGTCTGCATTGAATTTTTGTTATGTTAATAATATCAGAATTTGAATTCATGATCATGTTTTTAATTAATATTTTTCATGGTTCTTTATAGTCTAAAAGTTCAACCTTAGGCTTTTAACATTCTGCTCTTCTCGGTTTCAGCAGAATTTAACATGTCCAAATTCTTTGCTGGTTTCAGTTTTTTGCGGATTATAACTCAAAACTGTTGGAGTCTTCCAATTACATCACAAGACGACAAGCTATCAAGGTATGACTAATTTATGAGATCTTCCACGTATGATAAAGAAGCCTTAAATGATTTATATTTGCAGATCTCTGAATGTTTGGAATTCCTTATTGTTTCTGGAACTTGTGGCATCTGGCATGAAAACTTGCTTTTGGTGTTTTCATGTTGGATATCGATTTAGTAGCTGGAGCAATCAGTGTTTCTGTGCTTACTTATGAATAATAAAATGTATTTAAACTATGCCAATGCCTTGCTCATGCCAAAATTAATTTTAGAGAGAGTAGAGTAGTTCTGGTCTCATACTATGGATGGTATCATGGATATTTAGCCGTATATAAAGATTTCCAGAAGATTTAAGGGAAGCTTTGAGTTTCAGGAGAAGATATTAGCAGTTGTGGAACTTCTGGTCGGTGGTTTTGAGAGTTATACTGTCTACTGAATGTCTTTATTTCTTACAGCTGTTGGTGGATATATTACTGGATCGCTCTAATTCCGTTGTGATGACAAAATATGTGAGCTCAAGGGACAACTTGAGGATACTTATGAATCTTCTGAGAGTAAGACACGGTTCCCAGATTGCATGTGGAACATATCTGCTAGCCTTGGATGAAAAATAACCTGACTATGAAATTTTTTATAATGAATTAAACTTTGATGCGTTAAATGGTTCTCTTTTGCAGGAGTCTAGCAAGAGTATTCAGATAGAAGCATTTCATGTTTTCAAGGTATTGTGTTTTGGTGAGACTGTAGGTGTAGATTGTGAATTCACAATTCAGAAGATGTTTTTAGGTACCATATGCTCATTTGTGTAACTGTGTGCATTTTACAGTTGTTCGCTGCTAATCAAAATAAACCTCCAGATATTGTAAGCATACTTGTCGCAAATAGAAGCAAGCTTCTCCGCTTGTTTGCTGATCTCAAAACTGATAAAGGTAGAAAAGTAACGAGTTTCTGTCAACACTAAGCATCATATATGCTTCGGATTGTGTTCACATTTTATGTATGTTCTGTTGCAGAGGATGAACAGTTTGAGGCTGACAAAACTCAGGTTGTCAGGGAAATTGTTGCGCTCGAGCCTAGAGATCGCTGATGAATGAGCTTTGTTTGTATCACATGTATGTGCAATCTCATGACATGATGTCGTCTTCATTATTTAGATGTGAATTATATAGTTCGCATAGTTCTCAATATGACACTTCAAATAATTGGTCTTTGTACTATTATGCTCTCCCTTGTAGTTTCTATGACATGTACTTTTTGTAGAGAAAAAGAATAAAACTGTCTACGAGTTATGTTTTTGTTGTACATCGATGTCTTACAAGCGAGAAACTTGTAATAGAACAAGAATGTCGAAGGGGAATTGTAATAAAAACTTTAAGAAGAGAATGCATGTTTATGATGAAGTGATTGTGGGCGCTGAAGTATCTGGGTGGGTATATCTATGGCATCAACCGGAGGCCAAAACCTTTAAAGAGAATATAAGTTGTTTTGTGTTGGTGGTGGCGCTATATGAGCACAAGCAGGAAGGTTCATGAAGGAAGCTGTCCTGTCCTGTCCCCCACTAATTTATGATTGAACACGAATGAACATAACCGAATGAAAATTCAAGCATATTCCATTCATCATCCACCTACCATCTGTGATTGGGCCATTCTAATTTCTAACCTTGTTATTCAATATTCATTATTTTTATTGTTCCTACAATCATTTCCTTCCCTAATTCACTCCAAAGAGAAATAATTAATTATAGCGATTATATGTAAATTCGATCAATCAATCACAAATTGTATATACTTATAGGATGCATATACATTTGTTTTGAATCAATTTATTCCCATTTTCTTCAATTTTTTGGGTAACCAGTAATTTTATAAAGAACAAAAAGACACACCTAAACAGCGAGTACACGAAGCGACACGTCCCTAAACAAAATCAACCGACGGCACAAAACAAAAAGAGCAAAAACAGCCTAGGATGTACAATCCTTTACACACCCACCCACACCCCAAAAACAGCCAAGAACATCTTGGGGTGGGGTGACTATACAAAAAGAGAAATGGCAAAAAGTGTAGAAAAAATTGCAGCAGCAGCGGCCTCCCAACACAGCAGCTGTGACTCGCCAACAGGACACTTGAATCAGGAGAAATCACCACTAGGAAGTCAGAAGAACAAAAGCCAGGACCATCAACCAAGTAGCATAAGCCATAAAGACAACTCAACAAAAAGCAGCCACAAATCATCAAATGGCGCAAATTCACCAAGGTCAAGACAGACACAACAAAACAAAAAAGCAGGCCCCAGACAAGACCAGAAAAAGAGCCTATAGTACCCGGATAATAACTAAATGTCATTAAAATGGCTATTAAAGTTTTGAAATGTAAGAAATTGTGAAAGTTTGGAGTTACGGATAGTCAATATCAAAGTCTTTCCTTTGACTTTTCTTTTATGGAGTGCGCAAGAGGAAGGGCAAATGTTTCTGGGATCTCTAGTCGCAAAAACTGAAATCTCATCTAATTTCACATGTTCTTCTTCCCTGTTCTGTCTAATTTCACATGTATGCAAACATAATAGATAGTTTCTTCTATTTGAATCTCTATTTTTTACCGCACAGAATTTGTTGCAGCCATGGATACCAAGTACAGACCATGGTTGATGATCTCGTTTTTCATATGCTTCTCCCTCAAATTTCATGTCTCTTCTGGAGCTGACACCATCTCTGCAAACCTATCTCTCTCCAGTGATCATGTTGGAGTTGTCAACTACTTCAGCATTAATGGGTAACGGAGACGCACTCGAGGTCCTGCTGCCCGGTCAGCGGGCGGGGGTTACGGGGGCTGCCCCCTAGCCCGTAGGCAGTTATGGGCTTGTCCATGTATAATCGCTGTAGGATTTCTTTTAAGTTATTAATTCTTTTTTGGGTTAGGCTTAGGAATAGGAATGCTTGTAAAACTAGGTTTAATCTCTTAAACCTAGTATATAAACATACTTTTCTCTTGTTATGAGTGTGAGAGTAATTTATTCATTATAAATAAGAGAAGGGAGGCATATTGCAATAATATTGATTCAACTGGACATAATTTATATTGGATGAACCAAAATAAATCATGTGTATTATTTTTCTTTATTTACTGTTTGGTTTATTTTACTATTATATTTTGCTACTGTTGTTATCTCTATTTCGTTGTGATGAAACCATTCTTTCTGCTGGTGGGGTCTTTAAATTTGGCATTTGGTACGATAAAATATCTGTACGAACTGTCGTTTGGGTGGCAAATAGAGAGAAACCAGTTTTTGATAAATATTCCTCAGTTTTAAGAATCTCAGACGGTAATTTAGTCCTTTTTGACGAGTCCAAAGTGCCAGTTTGGTCCACAAGTATCACCTCTACCACCACAAGTTCTCTCGAAGCAATTCTTCTGGATGAAGGAAATCTTGTTTTGAGAGAGTTGTCCGGTAATTCATCAACATCATTGTGGGAAAGTTTTGATCATCCAACCCATACATTTATCCCTGGAATGAAGATGGGACTTGACAAGCGGACCAAAAAAAGCAAACGTCTCATTTCATGGAAGAATGTAGAAGATCCTGCACCGGGTCTCTTCTCTCTTGAGGTAGACCCAGTTGAATCCAATTCTTTTATTATATTGTGGAATAAGTCTCTGCTGTTCTGGTTCAGTGGACCTTGGGACGAGAATCAAAAATTGTCGAGAGGGTTCCTGAAATGACACAAAATTATATCTTCAATTTTAGCTATTTTTCCAATGAAACAGAGAGCTATTTACATATTCATTGAAAAATACCAGCGCCATTATTTCTCCATTTTTTATCGATGTTTCAGGGCAGATTATGCAAAAGAATTGGTTAGACAGTAGCAAATCTTGGTTTCCGTTTTGGGCCAAACCTGGACAACAATGCGGAGTCCACGCGAATTGTGGTCCATTTGGGCGCTGCTCTGCGCAAACTCTGAAGTCCTGTGAGTGTTTGCAAGGTTTTCAGCCAAAATCAAAGCATGATTGGAACTTCGGGGATTATTCTGGTGGTTGTGAGAGGAAAACCCAACTGCAGTGTCAAAATAATAGTGTAGCCAATGGAAAGAGGGATAAATTTTTAACAAATTCGAACATGGCATTGCCCGAAAATCCACAACCTGTGGCAGCACGGAGTGTAGACGATTGTGAAACAACCTGCTTGAATAATTGCTCTTGCACTGCTTATGCCTATGAAGATAATCAGTGTTTAATTTGGTTTGGAAATCTGTTGGGTGTGCAGGAAAGCATCTCAGATGGAGTAACTCTTTATATCAAGCTTGCTGCTTCGGAGTTTTCAAGTCCCAAAAGGGGAAGAGTTATTGGTGGTGTTGTGGGCTCAGTGGCACTTGTAGTTGTCTTAGGCCTTGTTGTGTTTCTATATTTAAGAAGGAGAAAGAAAACAATCAAAACAACCAACGCAGTTGAGGGTTCATTAATGGCATTTGCATACAAAGATTTGCAAAATGCGACACAGAATTTCTCAGAAAAAATGGGTGGGGGAGGTTTTGGTTCTGTTTTCAAAGGGGTTTTACCCAATTCAAGTGTCATAGCAGTGAAGAAGCTTGAAAGTTTGAGCCAAGGAGAGAAGCAATTCCGAACAGAAGTCAGCACAATAGGTAATATCCAACATGTCAATCTAGTTCGGCTTATTGGATTCTGTTCTGAAGGTACTAAAAGGCTGTTGGTCTATGATTTCATGCCAAATGGTTCTTTGAATTTCACTCTTTTCCCTGAAAAGACTTCAGAGGTTCTGGATTGGAAAAGAAGATATGAAATTGCACTGGGGATAGCCAGAGGCTTAACTTATCTCCATGAAAAATGCAGAGATCGCATCATTCACTGTGACATAAAGCCCGAGAACATTCTATTAGATGCTGAATTTTGTCCAAAAGTGGCAGATTTTGGGCTGGCAAAGTTGATGGGAAGAGAATTCAGCCGAGTCCTAACAACCTTGAGAGGAACAAGAGGTTATCTTGCTCCAGAATGGATTTCAGGAGTGGCCATAACAGCCAAAGCAGATGTTTATAGCTATGGGATGATGCTTTTTGAAATTATATCAGGAAAAAGAAACTCAGAGCATTCAGAAAATGGAAAAATGAAATTCTTCCCAACTTGGGCTGCAGGCGTAATTGCGGAAGGGGGTGAGGTCCTCAGTCTATTAGATCCAAGGCTGGAGGAGAATGCTGATGTGGAAGAGCTTTCAAGAATTTGTAAAGTGGCTGTATGGTGCATCCAAGATGATGAAACTCACAGGCCAACAATGGGTCAAGTAGTTCAGACACTTGAGGGGGTTTTGAATGTGAGCCGTTATCCAATTCCAAGAACTCTCCAAGTATTTGTGGATAATCCGGAGCAGATATTTTTCTTCACCGAATCATCTTCCAGCCAGAGTTCACAGTGACGGACTAATACTTGAGCTGCTTCATCTCAAACTAAGAGCAACACATCATCCACAAATTCCTAAATGTTTATGAAGACAATCCATTTAATTTCTGATTTGAGGATAGGTTTTTTTGACATAGAACATCTAGCCTATGAATTCCTAGTCTCCTAGATAGGGCCGAGCGTCAGAAGCTCAAACAAGAGCAAGTCAACTTTAAACGGTCATAACTTTTGATCTAAGAGGAGGAGTTATGGGGTCTATAATCTATCAACGGAAAGCTTGTTTTGAGCCCCACGACGTGGCAAACAAGTCTACCAAATTAAGAGATGTTTTTGGGCCCAAAATCCAGTGTTTTGCTGTGTTTCAGGACCGTTTAAGTTTTTTGTGTGTATTTCCTATTTTATTTTAGGATTTTTTTTTAATAATTTGGATTTTATTTCCTTCTATATTAGGAGTCTTGTTAAGGTTGGTTGTCACCTTATATAAAATTATTATTCATTTTTGGATATTATGGAATAATTATTTAGATTTTACCTCGAACTTTATAACCTAAGTTTATGTAATTGAGATTAGTTTATCAATTTTAAAAGTATAGTCGAATGTTATCCTTGTTATACTAACTCGTTGCGTCATTCATTTTTCTCCTTTGATGTATGTGCCAACTTTGTCTGTGCTAACAAGTTGTATGTATAGTTACATGTATGTAAATATTATATATCTGAAATTATACAACCTTCTTCAGTCCGACCATAACCATGAGGTCTCCCTTAAGTCCTTAACCAGCCTCTTGTACACGGCGAAGCATGATCGATTTGTATTTGTGGTGGGGAGTCACAACATATAAATTCAGCACAACGGTTTTTAATCTAGCTGAATGTTGTGTCGTTTGCAACAACTACTAGCAAGAGTACTAGTCTCAAGTAATATAGTATAACAAAATACAGGTTATCATACCCAAGGGATTGCGTAAATAAGTACTGAAATATTAATTAGTCTTAACTTTATCTAGATAATCAAAACTTAGAATGGTGATCTTTAAAACTAAAAATATTAAAATCTGGAATATTAGAAACGAATTGCAGTAAAACTAAAATTAAGAATTCAATGAGAGAAAACGGCTAAGACTTCAGGCTCATCTATAACTTCTCTGCACCCCTCAATTTACTATGGTCAATGAATTTATTTAATTAATGTGACAACGGGATTTCCTAGGTTAACCAATATTCTTTCTCAAGCAATATTAATTCTACTTCTATTTCACAACCTAGATATCTCTATATAGATTTAATGAAATAGATGAGCATTAAGCTTTGTGAAATCCTCTAGCTTTCAGCACAAGTTAATCCTGCCTCTAACTATTGCATGTATCAATTCATATATCTCTATATCCAATTAATCCATGGCCTATATTACTAGAGCACTCATGTGATATCTCCTCTCGGTCTCAATCACACAAAACAATTCTATCAGAAATTGATCAAGTTCCTAATAGCATTAAGCACATAATATAAACTCATCATTAGAAAAATAATTCACTAACCAAAGAGTAAAAGATTGATCACAGATCCATAGATAGACTAACCCTAGTCTTAGCCTGAGAAAATTAGTTCATAGTAAAAGAAGCAAGAGTAGAATCTAAGAAATAAATCATATTGAAAAGTAAAAACAAACTCTTTGATGAATTTTGTTCTTGATTCTCCTTTCTCTTTTGTTACACAATAATCTCTCTCCAAGAATGGGTAAAATTCGGCCTCCTTAAGGAGTAATCTTAATCATCCTTAAATACCCAAAAGAGTCCTAATGAAAAAGAAAAGAAAAACTAATAAAAACCCTAAAAGTGCGTGACACGACCCAGGCCGTGTCTAAATGTACGTCACACAGCCTAGGCCATGGTGTTTCCTGTCCTCGTTATTTTATCTTCATTCCACCACCATGGCCATGGTGAACCACCAAGGCAAGGCCATGGCTTTCAAACCTGTCAGCTAATCTCAATTTCTTCAAGCTTTGAATTCTAATTTCATTCCAATGCTCCAATCTATTCAATTAATGCCTGAAAATTACAAAAATTCTTCAAATCAATAGCTGACCATTCATATTTCAAATTTAACAAAAACTAACATCAAAACACAGAAAACAAATGAGAAATTAACTAGAAAGCTATAAAAACAAACCTAAAAACACTAAATTTATGCAACTTATCACTGAACTTTCAGACTTCAGTCGAAGACTCCAAGTAATAACTTTGATTTGATTTTTCTACTTAAAATTTGTTGCAGCCATGCATACATACCATGAACAATTCATTGTTTGCGCTTTCTCTTCTTTTCATGTGCTTCTCTCTAAAAACTTATGTCTCTTTTGGCGTCGACACCATCTCTGCAAACCAAACTCTCTCCGGTGATGGAAACTATTGTCCCTGCCGGAGGAGACTTTGTATTAGACTTTTTCAACGCAGGTAAGCCTTCAATCTACTATTTAGGCATGTGGTATGGTAATTCATGTTGGATTTTAATACAAAAATTGGCAGCAAAACAGCAGCAGCAAAGCAGTGAAAGAACAGTAACGAAACAGCAGAAGAACAGCAGTGAAACAGCAGGAAAATATCTAGTGAACAGCAGGAAAAACAGCAGAGACAGCAGCAAAACAGCAAAAGAATAGCAGTGAAACAGCAGGAAAACAGTAAGAGGACAGCAGGAAAACAGCAGTAAGAACAGCAGGGAGACAGCAGCAAAACAGCACCAATACAGCAGTTAAACAGCAACGAACACAGCAGCGAAATAGCAGCAAGACAGCAGCGTCAAGGCGTGCAAAAGCACTGTCCTTAAGATCAGAATTCTGCCCTTACTAGAAGAATCTTCGTGGTGCAAAAAGGTTCAACAGCGGATTGACCTCCAGGATACAATAACGAATCTCCTTTTAAAGTGTACACCCTAATAGAGATTTAGAACAATATAATGAAAAGTAATAGTGGTGAAGAAGAGCTGAAAAGTTAAAAAACATAGAGGAAACAAGGATTTTTTAAGTGAAAAAATTGTGTATTTCAAATGAGAAAACCACCCCCTTTTTACACTTGAAGATCTGCCCGTTTTCCCTTGCTGTAATCGAAGTCAATCAATGAATTGCAATAACTTGGAACAATTCAATTGCTTTTAATACATAACAATCCAAAAAAGCAATATTCAATTGCTTTTAACACATAATAGTTCAAAAACAATTAAAATTTGGTATTTTAAAATATCATAACATCCAGCTCATACACGGATCCCTGGTACGAGGATGAGAATGGACAAGCGGACCAATGTAAGCTAAAGCCAACGTCTCATCTCGTGGAAGAATATAGACCCAAATGGATCAAATTCTTATTTTGTTTTGTGGAATGGGTCTCAATTCATAGGTACTGGTTTAGTGGACCTTGGAATGAGAATCCAAAGTTGTTCGACGGTGTTCCTGAAATGAGAGGAAATTATATCTATGATTTCAACTATTCTACCAAGTGAAGGATAATTTTTTACCAAATTCGAACATGGCAATTCCCGAAAATCCACAGTCTGTGTCAGTGGGAAGTGGCACTGAATGTGAAACAACCTACTTGAATAATTGTTCTTGCACTGCTTCTGCCTATGAAGACAATCAGTGTTCCATTTGGTTTAGAACTCTGCTGGGTATAAAGCCAGGCGCCTCAGATGGAAAAACTCTTTATATCAAGCTTGCAGCTTCGGAGTTTTCAAGTCCCAAAAGTTGAAGGAAATAGTTATTGGAGTTGTCGAGGGCTCTGTGGCACTTGTAGTTCTCTTTGTTAGTAAAAATAATCAATTATTATATTAGTAACGCAAATATGAAATATATTGAATATAAAAACAATATAACTAAATATCAATAAAATAAAATGATAATAGAATAAAATTAACAATATTAACAATGTGATCACGTATAGAAGATCCTTCAGAATAACTGAAAGATATTTGATAAAGAATACAACCTTAGAATGAATGTCGAGACTTGTGTAACACACAATTTCCCTAAAACAGATTCACCTCCTTCACTCGGGTGTACAAGGATTTGAGCAACGTTTGTTTTATAAGATACAACGACAAAATTTACTTTAAAACCTCCCGCATTAATCCACTAACTTTTCATCTTTCAAATTCTTAACTTATACCACCACATTTCATTCTATTCAATTTATTTAATATATTCCTTGTTCCAACACTCTTATGCCTTGTTGTGTTTGTATATTTGAGGAGGAGGAATAAAACAATCAAAACAACCAGAGCAGTGGAGGGTTCATTGGCGGCATTTGCATACAAGAATAAAACTGTATACGAAATCATTTTAAGTGGTGGACTTGGTTTTATGCTCATGCATCACTTGGTGGCCAAACACCTTTATGACAAACTCTTGGAACTTTTATCAAAAATATATTTTTCTTTACGGGCGAGCGAGAAACTTGTAGTAGAACAAGAATATCGAAGGCAAACGAAAAAGAGACAGTAGAGAGAATAAAACAACAATAAGGCAAATCACAAATAATAAACATAAAGAAAATAACACGCACGATTTACTTTGGTTCATCCAATATGGGTTACGTCTAACCGAGTCAATATTATTACAATACTTCCTCTCCTCTCTCCTTTACAATGAATGAATTGTCATATAATTTGGTATCACACTCATAACAAAAGAAAAATATGTTTATATACTAAGTTTAAGTAACAAAATCTAATTTCATAAGGATTTCTATTCCTAAACCCAACTCAATAAGGAATTAATAACTTAAAAAAATCCTACAACGGTTATACATGGAAAATGCCCAAACCGCCTACGGGCCCAGAGGCACAACCCCCGCTTGCTGACCGACAACAGGACCCTCGAATGCATATGCGTAACCCATTAATGCTATAGTAATCGACAACTCTAACAAAAATGGCATTGTAATAAAAACATTTTAAGTAGAGAATGCATTTTATGAAGTGATTGT